>MU184866.1:77987-130455 GCA_016904865.1 Pissodes strobi | reverse complement strand
TTAATAAATATTAGCAAAAATGTTTCTGTTTTAAAGTATATTTGCAACTAGCAGTATACAGAGTGTATTAATATTATTTAAAAACAAAAAGTATCCCGTTCTAAGCGCACGCCCCACCAATAAAAAATAACATATTTTACCTAATTCCTATAAACATCCAGAAATATTTCTTTTTTAATCTGAGTCAACATCCTCTCCCATTTCTTGTTCCATATCTAACAGTTCCTATGCCTCTAAATATAGCACAAACTCTTTTTACAATTATATTTGGGTCTAATTCATGAAATTAAAGGGTCTGAAGAAATCGATGGATTATGCAAAATATCCTCAATATTTTGTTTCCTTCCAATTTTTCTGGAAAAAATCTGGCGAAATGTCCTAAATTCTTTGTTTCTAGCCTCCGAGGCTTCTTCAGATAATTTGCCAATTGGAATTAAATTAAAACGTTGGCAAATGTCTGCTCCATGAACCAAGAGAATATGAACACTTGAGGGCATATATTACCAACTATATAAGGGTACATAAAATTCTGCAGTATCTTTTAAATAAGTGCGAAATTTTTCAAAATGATTTTGATTAAATAAGTTACAGGATAACTGAAAAACGCTAAATTAGGTTACTGTCTATACCAGTTATTCGTGCAGTTAATTCATGGTTTCTAAAAAATGTTCTGGCCGTGTCACCATCGTTTGTTGTTCCATGTCCGTCTTTAGCAGTGATGTATATCATTATTCCCAGCTCATTCATAAACCCTTTTGAATGTCTTTTTTTCTTCATCTATTTTCAGTTTTCTATTGGTACGTTGACAATCTTAGAGAAGTCGTTAAAGCCAGTGATTTTTCCGGACCGATATAATTTGGTCTTTTTAAAGGTTCAAGTAAGAAATCACTAACTCTTTTAACATCATCAATATTTTCTAAGAGTTTATCAATAATTTTAGAGAACTCTTTTCTACCTTCCACTTTTGATCTTATCATCGTTACTTAATTAAGTGATTCAGACTTTCTTCATTATCGTGTCCAATATTGTCTCGGATATCGAATGCTTAGCTAATAGGGCCGAAATTAGTTCACTTAATCTTTTGCATTACGGGCATTTACCTAAATGCTACGCCCTTACCATAAGTCGCATAATTACTTATCGTATTTATTTTATTGAACTTACCTTTAAATGACTAGGTCATCTATTATGTTGTGCCGTATCTATTACTGTTTCTTCTCATAATTTGGTTCAGAAATACTTAATTCTTACATTATCATATCGGATATTATCTCGGGTAACGAAACTTTTTGCTAATGTTATAGTAATTAATAATTATCTGATTTATGCTTGTATCGCTTATACCTATTTAGAGGATATGCTTTTACTGTAACTTGCTATAAGCCTCATGGCAGTAAACCGTCTTGCTTATCTGCAATTTGAGCTTTTCGCCTTAATGCAGGTCCAGAAATGAGCTCACTTCGAATTATCTTGTAGATATTCATCGGCTATATAATATGTTTTCTTCACAGGTTAAATTTTCGGTTTGTTTTTTTTATTCACTGTTTAATTGTCCAACGAAGTTATCGCTGCCATGCATGGAATTAATTTAAAATAGTTTTATTGAAAGTATCGGATATATGTCCTAATATTTTAAATGATTATTACTGCAGTATTACGGGAAACTTGACAGACAACTTGCGTTCAACTATTGGTCCTATGACTTATTTGAGTGGCAATCCAGAGGCTCTATCATCAATCCAACGGATCCAGATAAGGTGCTTCGTGCTGTGGCCTCTATAAGAAACAAAGTGTTCAGGGGATGATTGTTTGTCAGCAAAAATTTTCATGAGCTTGTCTTCCCGTGCTTTGGAGGCTTTGGTGAATGCCATTAACCTGTTATGATCTTCGGGTGTTTTCCCGACTTGCTTAAAAATAACCAAAGTTATTCCCTTGTATAATGGTGGTGAGTCCGATCATACGGGCAACTATAGACCTGTATCACTTCTGTCTACTATTCCAAAGATTATAAAAATTTAACCAAGAGTCGAATAGCATCATTTCTTTGTGACACTTCATGCGGGTCAATTTGGATTTCAGACTGGTATGGGCACTAGTTCAGTTCTTGGAGCATTTATATTTTAAAATAAATGAGAAGGAGTGTGACGCGACAGTATTTTGTGACCTATCTATGGCTATCGACTGTGTGAGTCATCAGATACTGTTCCGGAAGCTTCATTTCTATGGATTTTGTGGAGTTGCTTTCAGTTAGTTCCATTGATATCTCACGAGTCGTAGTCAGAAGGTGATTGTGGATCATGGAGATTCTGGTATCGGAAGAGTGGATTTTAGCGTTTTACAGGGTTCTGTTCTTTCTGTTGTACATTAATGACTTAGAACAACTTAATATTGGTGTTAGATTTACTATTTTGTAAATTACAGAAGAGCAAGTTTAAATTGAATTTATTTGCAAACCAGAAGTGTAAAAAAACTGATATGCGCTGACATAGCTTAAGATCTTGCCAACTTGTGACTATAAAAAATATATATTTTTTAAATTTAGACTAGAATATTACAAGGAACCATATTTTATGCAGTGACGCATTTTCTGGTATTTTTCCTTAGTCACATATGCTTTTTAAATATGTAATTAGATTCCAAGTAGGTCTTTAAAAATTGACTTAAAGATATTTGAATAAAGAAATATCGTTTTAAAAAATCAGTACCATCATTTTCTCCGGCTGTAAGAAAGCATTTTACTATTTTTAATTAAACAAATACAAAAAAAGTAATAAAAAAATACAAAATATGTCTCGATACCATATAATCCTCAGTGTACTAGAGGACTCCAAAAAGTCTTTAAAGAAGTAGGTTTAAAATAATTAGTATACCAAACTCAGTTCAACATTAAGAAATTATTAGGTGATCCAAAGGACAATATTGAATTATTAGAAAGAAGTGGAATATGCGAAATTGGATGCATGAATTGTAACCAAAAATGTTGGGAAAACTAGAAGATCTATAAAAACGAGATTCAAGGAACACATAGCTCATTTAAAGTATGGTAGAACAGAAAAATCAAGTGTTGCCGAGCATGCTTTTGATAATAGTCATAGAATAACAATAAAAAAAATTAATTCATAATATAACTGATAGGAGATTATTAGAAGTATATGAAAGTATGGAAATAATTAAATGTAAGAATAGTTTAAATAGAGATAGAGGGCCTATTCCGTATAATCCATTGTATTGGTCGATCAAGCGAGACTAGTGGGATGCCAGGAATGATTCCTTTGGTTCCGTTTGATTAAGCAAACATTTAGTATAAAAGCGAGTTAGGTAGAGTTTTAAATTTAGTTTTAATCATCTCCTGATGATGCTAACATGGTTAGCGAAACGCGCGTCGAGTGCAATAATTCTGTTTCGGTATTGTGGATAAAACTCCATTTTAGTGCATGTTGCCGATAGTTCCAAACCCCAACATAGGTGGTACTATTATTAATATTCAAAATAAGCAAATTAATAGTATATTATTTTATATGGAGGAAAAGTGATACTTTTCATGGCGCGCTCGTTTAACAGCCGAACGGAGTGAGGCTGGTAATAGAGAGCAAGCAATGAAAAGTAACTTTTCCTCCAAATAAAATATGCTGTTTTTTCTTCAAATGTCGACAAATTAATGCAAAAACATCTCTTTTTAATAGTAATAATATCTAATTATTATTAAAGATAAATGGGTTCACAAGGCGGCTTAGACCACGGTCGTAGGTGGCCTTGCTTAGACCGGTGTCGGTGAATGTAACATAAAGCATAAAGCTGTCAGTGGACACTGTCAACAATAGTATATTATTTTATACGGAGGAAAAGTGATACTTTTCATGGCGCGCTCGTGTTTAACAGCCGAACGGAGTGAGGCTGGTAATAGAGAGCAAGCCATGAAAAGTAACTTTTCCTCCAAATAAAATATGCTGTTTTTTCTTCAAATGTCGACAAATTAATGCAAAAACATCTCTTTTTAATAGTAATAATACCTAATTATTATTAAAGATAAATGGGTTCGCAAGGCGGCTTAGACCACGGTCGTAGGTGGCCTTGCTTAGACCGGTGTCGGTGAATATAATGTAACATAAAGCTGTCAGTGGACACTGTCAACAATAATTATTTTTTTAAGATTGGGTCTCCGATTGCGTTTTAATTCCGTATTGATAAGCAGTTATTGAGTAAGTTCGATTAAATAATAACCAATTTGTTCCTAAATTAGTGATTTTTAGAAATGCAGTCACAAATTGAGTGATAAATACAAATTGTAGTTTAATAAATCTTGAGTTGTTGACGCTTATTTTGTTGTCTGTTTGTATTGTATCTATGTTGCTATGACAACACTTTTACCTCCGCCGGCGGAAAAGTGAAAAGTAAAGCTCCGGCGGAGGAAAAGCGAAACTTCACGGCCGCCTACACAGTCGAGTAATGACGGATTTACTGACGTTTGAAGAAAAACATATTTTTTCTTCAAATCAATATCAATCAATCAAATATTAGTGACTAGTTATGAATTTACAGAATAGGATTACCAAATCAAACACACACACCCATACACACACACATACATACACATCAATCACATATAACAAATGGCAACAAACGCAATCCATGGAAAGCAAAATTTGAATCTACAATTGGTTCATTATACAGAAAATTGTGATTAAGATACACCTAGAAAAGTCTTGTAAAAGCAGATTTTTTTTGAAAGATATATTCCCTACATGTTTTGCTGAACTTATTACGGTTTCTTATATTTCTTATGTCAGTGGGAAGTAGGTTATAAAACTTTGGCCCAAGATAGTCTATAAATCTTTGATTTAGGTTTTTATGACTCATTGGAATTTGTAAATTTTGCTGGATCCTATTCCTTGTGCAATGCTGGTGATTCATAAACTTTCTTAAAGGCTGTTCCTTATGAATATATATACAAGATGCCAGAATATACAATGACCTCACACTAAACACATCAACATTATACAACAAACATGTTGGATACCTCCTCTCTTTCTTATATATTATTTTTAATATTGTGTTTTGTATCACATTAAGTTGTCTCAACGCATTTTCACACAAACCACCCCAGACGACAATACCATACCTAATGAGAGATTCAATCAGCGCCTTATACACTGATATTACTAGTTTTTTGGTAAGGATAAAACTTATGTATTAATTTTCTAATATTATTTTTCAATTTTAGGATATGACAGTCCCATCTTAAATATTTGTCGATTACAATACCCAGGTATTTTGTATTTGAAACTTCATTAATATTTTCTGGAAAGGTTTCAACTGAGATCCGTGAGAAATGAGGACGGTTCGATGCCGTTATAGAAAACGCTATATAACGTGTTTTTTTCAAATTTAGTGTTAGCTTGTGTGAGTCCAACCATCTTTTAACCTTCAATAATCCCAATTCCACCATTCTCCGCACACCATCCCAACTATCACCAGAGAAATGCAACACAGTATCGTCGGCATATGATATTACAGTTCCATTGATGTTCAAAGACAAAAGAGAGTTTATATAGGTAATAAATAATATTGGACCAATTACTGTTCCTTGGGGAATACCAATTTGCATGTCCATAGTGTCGCTATAAGAGTCCCTGATTTTAACCATCTGTTTTCGCCCTGTTAAATATGATTTAAAAGTTTTAAGAGCTATTCCTCTCACTCCATAATTTTCCAAAACGTCAAGAATTCCATTATGCGACACCGTATCAAAGGCCTTAGCCAGGTCCAAAAATACTGCTATGCTCTTTTTTCCGGTATTTAAACTATCTGTAATTTCTTTTATAAGTTGATACATTGCATCACAGGTACTAACTCCACCAACAAATCCATACTGACATTTTGATAATATTCCGTTTTCATTTAAAAACTTTAGAAGCCGTTCTTTAAGGCATTTTTCGAATATTTTTCCAAAATTATTAATAAGGCTGATGGGTCTATAATTATTTATATCCTTTTTGTTTCCGTTTTTATGAATAGGTCTAACAACTGTTGTTTTAAAGTGAGATGGGACTATCCCAGTCCCAAAAATTAAATTTATGATATGTGTGAGTGGTGTTAAAATTTGTAAATGTACTTTTTTTATGGACTTAGTTGCAATGTTATCTAGACCCGGTGCACTATCGTTTTTTAATGAGTATATATGTTTTATAATTTCACCCTGACTAGCAGGATAGAGAAACATTGAAGAACCGGGAGTAAAGTTTGGTTTTGATCTGTCAACTTGCGGAATTCTGCTTGCCATATCAACTCCAACACTAGTAAAATAATTGTTACAGTAATCTGCCATTAATTTGTCTGATAAGAAATTTTCTCCATTACTTTGTAAATCAATATTACAGTTCTTTTTACTTTTCTCGCTATTTGTTGCATCACTGATTATTTTGTAAATACGCTTAATGTTAGTTTCGTTGCTGGTAATTTCATTTTTGTAGTAGTCATTCTTACATTTAACTATAAGTCTACTTAGAGAATTTCTATAAGTCCTAAATCGAGATAAAAGTTCTTCGTTATGGTTTAATAATAGTTTTTTTTTCATTTTGTCACGTATTTTAATAGAATTTATTATGCCATTTGTAATCCATGGTTTAAGTTTTTTGTTTTTTATAAATTTTACAGTTTTAGAAGTTCTAGCTTGATTGTATATGCTTGTAAATTTTTGGTAGAATATATTTGTTGCTGTTTCTGAATCGGAACAGTTCAAGACACACTCCCAGTCTTCACTGCATGTTAATTCTAGTAATTTATTATAGTCAGTTTTGATTAATTCGATGTACTTTCTCTCATTTATCATGGTATTCCCGCCCGATGGTGTGTCGTACACAATATTTAGCATAACAGGGTAGTGATCTGTCAAATCTGAATTTAGGACATACGATTGACATTCCATACTTTTAACCTTAAGTTTTTTTCGAACAAAAATATGATCGATGCAAGATGAAGTTGTTGCTGTGACTCTAGTGGGACAGGTTATATATGGGAGAAAGCCAAAACGACTCAGTGTTGACAGATAGGTGTTAACATTTTCACTATTACTATTTTCACAGATATTTATGTTTATATCACCCACAATTATCTCAATTTGGTTTATTATTATCGAAGATGCAATTTTAAAAATATAATTATTGTTGACAGTGTTCACTGACAGCTTTATGTTACATTACTATAGCAACAACCTGAGCCTATTCACCGACACCGCACCGGTCTAAGCCGCCTTGCGAACCCACTTATCTTTAATAATAATAATTATTACTATTAAAAAGAGACTTTTTGCATTAATTTGTCGACATTTGAAGAAAAAACAGCATATTTTATTTGGAGGAAAAGTTACTTTTCCTCCATATAAAATAATATACTATTTTTTAAGTCGGATATCTTTGAAAATATTTGGGATATTTCTAACTTGTGATCACCACAATTCTGAGCTCCCAATTAATCAACTTTAGGGCTTCTATTTAACCGACTTCATAGCTCTTACGATTTTTGAGATTATAATAGCTGCTTTCGATTTATAGCACCCTGCAAAATAGTTCAGAAGAAATAAATCGGTATGTAAGTATCAAAAAGAACCACTATTGGCAAGCCACTAATAAAAATTATTCTGCCTCATAAAGTACTCTCAAGCTTGATTTGTTTTACCCATTACTAGGAACTTCTACTAGCCTTCACCATTTCCTTTCACTATCTGAGCGATGTAGTAACATAATCTGCATTTTAAGATTCTTCACACAACTAGTGCACTATGTAAAAATCGACCTCTCCTATTGGTCGATCCATCTCGTATTACAATATGTCTTCGTGATGCAATCAATTTCTGTCAAGAGCTCTCGTGGTGTAGAGGTTTAGACAACTGGGTCTCACCTGGACGGCCCGGGTTCAAACCCCGTAGTTTTTTTTATTTTATTTTTTTAAGATTATGTTTCTAAACAGTCTTTTTCTTGATTTTGGGTATGTCTTGGGTTAGTTTGGGTTATGGTTTCCTTTTCTTGAGCCCCCGTAGCGAGCGGAGGGCCATGCGGATCGACCAATAGGAGAGGCCGATTTTTATATAGTGCACTATTTGTGTAAAGGATCTCATAATGCAAATAATCTGCATATCGCGAGCCTATGATAGATTAGAAACTAAACTGGATTCGATTGCTTTGCATTCAGGCCACTTGTATATTTTATTTTAATTCCTAGATTTTAACTTTTAACTTTCTATTAGTGACTCTGTAATAACTATTACTTACTTTCCATTCTACAATAAAGATGTGGCGTGGTACAGCAGTGTCTTCTATAGGGATCGTTTGCACTTTGTGCGCGATACATTTTAGGACGGTCATAACAAGGACTACTGCTGCGTGATTTTCTTCTAGATCTACTAAAATAATAAAAATTTAACACTTGATCAAACATTCTTGTGCAAATAATTTTGAAATTTTAATCTATTTCTATAACAACGTGTCAGTTCCTATCTATAAATTATACATTTTGTTGAGTATTAGAATGAAAAAAGCAATAGTCTTCTACAGTGGAAGCCGGACGCGAAAGCACGAGTTTGGCACGGGTTTTGTGGTTACGAGAAACTTCTAAATAACATTATAACTTTCGAACCTATCAGGGAAAGACTATGCTGTATCAGGCTAAAGGGAGCATGGTACAATATCTCAATTATATCTGCACATTCTCCGACAGAAGATAAAGAGGAAACAACTAAAGACGACTTATATGACCAACTCGAAAGAACGCTAGAAATAATGCCCAAACAAGATAAGCAAGTCATCTGTGAAGTCTTTAAAGCAAAAAGAGAGAGGTAAAGAGCCCAATTTAAGACCAACCATAGGACAACACAGCTTACTCGACATCTCAAACGATAACGGACGAAGACTCGTGGAAATGGCGGCTGCCAATAATATGTTTATAAAGTCAACTACGTTTCAACACAAAGATATCTACAAACAAACCTGGGTCTCCAATGATAACACAACTCAAAATCAAATCGACCACATAGCTGTAGACACCAGATACGGAAACAATGTGCTGGATGTAAGAAGTCTAAGGGAAGTAGATGGCAATACAGATCACTATCTATTACGAGCAAAAATTCGGATGAGAATATCGGCACAAAAGCCTAAATTGACCAAGACCGCAGCGAAGTGGAACACCGAAAAGCTACAAAATAAGAAAGACCGAGAAAGATACACACAAGAATTGAAACAACAACTAAATAAGGTGGTCGAAATTCAAAATGTTGAAAGGATCTGGAGTCAAATGGAAGGAACAATTACCCCGACAGCCGAAATAACGATAGGAAATAGTTATTTGTGTATTTAGAGCGCAAAGTAACGGATTGCCGCTTGAGAAAGAATGTTACTGCGCGACGGACGAGTACCGGAGCGCAGTAATCTTTCGAAAACAGCAATCTTACTTTGCGCTCGAAAAACACACAGAACTTTTTCTACAGCCGCATTTTTTAAAATTAAATGCACGTTTTTATCCATACTTATTCTGAAATTTACAAATGACTGTCAGTTTTGACATATTGTATTCGGGCTTCGCGCATATTTAGAACAGGAGTGCCAGCAACAAACTGTAACAGTCATTTATGTATCTTCGGTTTGCATTTAAAGATCCTTTACACAAATAGTGCACTATGTAAAAATCGACCTCTCCTATTGGTCGATCCATCTCGTATTACGATATGTCTGCGTGATGCAATCGATTTCTGTCAAGAACTCTCGTGGTGTAGAGGTTAATACGGTTGGGTGTCACCTGGACGACCTAGGTTCGGACCCCGTTGCTATTTTTTATTATTTTTTTTAAGATTATGTTTCTAAACAGTTTTTTCTTGATTTTGGGTATGTCTTGGGTTAGTTTGGGTTAGCACCTGGTTAGTTTCCTTTTCTTGAGCCCCCGTAGCGAGCGAACCGAGCGGAGGGCCATGCGGATCGACCAATAGGAAAGGCCGATTTTTATATAGTGCACTATTTGTGTAAAGGATCTTATAATGACTTCGGTTTCCATGACCATTCATATAGCACACTCGACGGAAAAGTGAGAATTTCCTTTTTTATGTTCGCGCTAGAGCGCAAAATAAGGGTCCACGGCATTCGTCGATTTTACGATTTCATTTGAATTTAGTAATTAGTTATTTTGCGCGCGGCTGTAGAAAAAAGTAAGAAGAAGAGTCAAGGAAATTGTTTGATTAAGAATGCCAGGAAAAGTTACAACACAGAGAGAAGAAGAGACGCATTATGATACAAGAAACAATGGAAAACAAAGAAAAATATGCCGAAGCCCGTAAAGAATCCAGAAAAATAATAAGGAAGAAAAAAAGGGAGTACGAAAGACAACAATACGAGGAGATGGAAAATAACAGATTGAAACCAAATAGTCGAGCTTTCTTTAAGATAGAAGAACTTATAATCAACGAAACGGAACTAGTCCAAGCCCGGCAAAAATATTTCAAAGAACTACTAAATGTAAAACATGAAAAAAGGCACAGAGAAATCATATATCTGATAGCAGACCTACAAGTAGATGACCCAACATTGGATGAAACAATTGAAGCAATCAACAAACTGAAGAACTCAAAAGTACCGGGCTCCTACAATATACCCTCCGAATTTCTTAAGTACGAGGGAGAAACTCTGCATAAACAATAATTACACAAATTGATCACAATCTGGAGAGAAGAGGAAATACCAACAAAATGGCGAGAAAATATCATCCATAAAAAGGGAGACAAAACCGTTACAGAGGAACCTCTCTACTTAACACCGCTTATAAAATATTATCGAATATCCTCTTAAAAAGACTGACCCCTTTTGTAGAAACTTTCCTAGGAGAATATCAAGCCGGCTTCAGAAAGAATAGATCGACCATTGATCAGTTCTTTAGCCTAGGAAAACTACTCGAGAAAGGGTGGGAATTCAATAGAACTATCTATGGATTGATTTTCAACAAGAATATGACAGGTTTAAGTGGAGGCAGTTGTGGAATGCCATAGCAGAACTCTATGTCCCGAAAAAAAATATCCAGGTCGTTAAAATATGTGTAAGTGGCTGAAATCCAAAGTACAAGTAGGTAATCAACTTTCAGAACCATTTGAACTAGACAGTGGACTAAAGGGGACGCGCTATCACCCCTCGTCTTAAATATACTTCTGGAAAAGGTGATAAGAACAATAGAAATAAGGACAGAACTTCTGCCAGTAAACGAACCGAGGCTACTATTGGGATACACAGACGACATTGACCTTGTTGGGAAAACGGTTATCACAGTAAAGGAAATTTTCAACAGGGTGGAGACAGAGGCAAGGAAACCCGGACTTATAGAGTCAATGAAGAAAAAAATGAAGTATATATGCATTAATAGGCAAAAGAAACGAGGCAAAATAGGACAAAATGTAATCATGGACTAATACAATTTTGAAAAAGCGGAACGCTTTAAATATCTCCGAGCGACAATCACCGCATACAACGATATCACAGAGGAGATTAAAAGCAGAATCCAGTCTGCACATAGATGTATATACAACTTCAACAACAAGAGCCTAATACGGACTTCGAAAATTAGGTTATATAGATCAATGATCAGACCAATACTTATGTATGGATGCGAGACGTGGACGATGACGAAAACAAAGGAAAGGAAACTTAAATGCTTTGAACGAAGGACTCTCAGAAGGATCTTCGGACCCTATCACGACCTGAACACGAATCAATACCGAATGAGAACAAGTAACAAACTCAAACAGATTTATAATACTAGCGAAATCGTTCAAGAAATCAAATCCCAACGCCTGAGATGGGGTGGCCACGTTCATAGGCTTCCTGATAACCGTCTTGCCAAACTGATCTGGTTCAGGAACCATGAGATCAATACACTTCATTCTGCTATCAAAATATGGGTTTTGAAGCTCAAACAGCTTTATAGAGACAGAAAGTAACTCCTCATCGCAACACTAATAAAGTAATGAAGTACATAAAGTAATAAACTATACTTCTATTGAGAAATTGCATTATTCTGTGCGTTTTTTTTTTTGACTAGATGTTTTAACTAGAATTTCTTTACCTACACCTTATACTTTCTATAAATTATAGTACTAATTAAAGCCTAATTATGATATTTTGTCTTATACGTGATAATAAATTTAAAAAAATTAATTTCTTAAATCTGTTTACACTTCAATGCGTGTGCGAGATGATTGTTAAAGATAAATTCAAGACTTAGTGACAAGTGGACCTCTTCAATATGCCTGGTCAAAACACTCAGACATGCAATTATCAATGGCACTAACAACTACTTTAAGTGTCAACTAAAAACTAAAATTATCATGAACTAAAACTAAGTTCGCATTACAAAAAATTGTAGGTATTTGTTTTTTTATATACCCATCATAATCATAATATATATCATTTAAAAAGTAATATCTACTGACACGATTTTCAGTCCAGCACGGTACTTAACACAGATTAATATTTTTGTATGAAAGTATGTACCACAATAACTATATATAAACTCCGTAATCCTTCCTTAATCCCTTTCCCCTTACCCGTTACATTTTCTTGCACTCACCAGTTCGACGGCTGAGGGGCAGAAGAGAAAACCCCTACAAAAACAGGTGGCGGCTAGCAGTAGTTTTGTTTTTAACTGTTTTGATAAGGGCTGAGTGAAAGCAAATTTTTTTATCGCATTCTTTTCGAAACTTATTACCCGTGCTGTTGACTATTCCTGTAGTACCTGGCTAAATATTGAATATATTTCCAGATTGTTGAATATCGGTTGGCTTTCTGTTGTGATTTCATGAGCATAAATTCCAAAATAAGTTAAAATGTGAGCTTAATAAGGTAGGTATATTGTTTAAGTACAAATATTGTGAATATTGTAGTTTTTGCGTGTCTTGCGACACAACACGATAACTTTAAGACGTTAAGAATCATGTCATACCTTATTGGAATTCTTGTATGAGTTACGTTATATGACTTTGGATTGGGACATAGCCTGAGCATTTTATGTTTAGAGCATGGAAAATTATCTGTGGGATGGATCGTTTTGTGTATCGCACACAATGTGCCACGAGCGGAGTCTTCCAACATTATCAAATCATCGATTTCACTTCCCAGTTTTTGCAGATCGTTCTTGATACACGTCTAGAAGATTTGATTCGTTACTAGTGTTAGAAATAATTCTCCCTGCATACATGTCACTAGACTTCAAAACTTAACGGCTATCGGTTAATTATAAAATTTTATAAGCTGGTATAAATTTTAAAAAATAAGAGAAATTTTTCCTTACCTTTGCCATTTTTAAAAAAGATTCGGGTCACAAATTACATCACTCAAAATTTTGAAAATAAATGCATATTACATTTTTAAATTTTACTCAGCCGTTTGGTGCTGTCAAATTTTGCGTCTATCATAACAGTGACACTTTCAGGTTTGTATTGACGTTGAACATGTGTATCGAACCAGCGGTATAGTATTTTTAATACCCATTTGGAATAACTATATCCTTATTTATCTACCATTAATCAGGTGAAACAAAAAATGTCCCACAAAAATTAACGTCGATTACTAATTAGATGTTACGTCAAAAGTTTGATGTTTGTTAATGTCATTAATAACCGAAATGCGTTAGTCCAATGAATCCAAAACACTTATGCTTAATGTATTAGATTATATTCAAAATAACTCAGGATCTCGATTTAAGGCAATTCAAAAAGCGTGCAAAGCCCTAACAGTACCACAAAACACATTATACAACCTAGAAGATCCAAACGGATTTCGACGTTAGAAGGAATATGTCTGGAAAAGTTGCCCGGAGCCAAACTAGAATTGTGAAGAATACTCTGCATTGTTTAAAAATATATGCCCGAAAGGAACATATTACTTTAGAAACTATTTACCGGTAATTTATTGAGAATCCCCAAAAACTAAGATCAAAAAGTTCTTTGCATTTGGGAATTAAAGCAGCTTTAGCTTCAAAAAGTAAGAAATGCATGGAATCAGATTGAAGATAATTTTATTTTGAATTAAATATCAAGAAGAGAACATATAGAAACCAATTTTTCTAGATGAGATATAGGTTTTCAGCAAAAGTGGGGATAGAAGAATGTGGCAAGATGGCAGTAAATAGAGTAATTTTAAAATAACTGGAAGTGGGATACGTTACGTTATTGTTCATACCGGAAATAAAAATGGATTTGTGACAAATCCCTAATTTTTAAATGTAATAAGAAAACAAGTGATTATCCCGTAAATTTTGAGTAGGGGTTTGAAGAACAACTTATTGCAAACTTAGAAGAACCATCCTTATTTATACTGGATAATGCATAGTCATCTAGAAGAAGAAATTCCGAGAAAAAGCTGGAACAAAAAACGTTTTTTAGAATGCCTTGGAGAAAAAAAATATTAATTTTTTAAATAATCATTTAAGAGATGCTGTTTGGAATTTGATGGAAAAGCAAATAGTGCCGAAAAAAATTATCATTTGGATAAATACGCTGCGGAGCATGGACATTGTGTACTCAGGCTACCACCCTTCATTGCTATTTTAATGCCATCGAAATGGTGTGATCAGAGATGTCTGAAAGACGTAATGCCGAAGCTATTGTTAAAAACCACAGGGTCACCTACTGACGTTTTAAATGTATGAAATAACGTAGTAGAAAATGTACCGCAACAGCAATGGCAAAATTTCCTAAATCACACAAAGAAAGCTATCTCTGGGGCATGGGAGGTAGAACATCCGACGAAGAACTACCTTTTTCAAAAAGCGAAAGCATTGATTAAGAAGATATTTAAATTTTAAATTTTTAAAAATTAGTTTGTTATTTTATTTAATTTAATTAAACCGTTATTAAATATTACTACTACTTTATTCAATTATTATTATGAATGTTTTCTTACAGTTAGTTTACTTTGTATTCATTTGTTAATTTATTTCTCACCATACATAGGTATTTTATTTTTTTAGAAACATTCTTGGATATTAATCACATTAAATTTTTATAACTAAATGTCTTTGAAAATGTAGAATTTCCATCGTAATTTTAGTTTTGCTCCTGGAAATATTTGAAGATTCGAAATCCATTACTCTGTTTAGACGTTTTAGTTTCTATAATGTGCTTTGTGGAACTTTTAGGGCTTTGACGCTTTTTTAATTGTCTTAACTTACCACATTAGAAGTATAACTTTTCTTTAAGAAAACCTTAAATAGTTTTAGATTGATAAACCGTTGATTCTGAAAGGATGGCAGTGTGCTTCTGAATGCTCTTAATTAAAGTAACTTCAATAGTTCTAACAATTATTTTTATAAAATATAATATAGGTACTTAGTTATATCTTATTATCACATAACAGCATATAATGTCCATATAAAGTCATTTATTCTAAACAGTTCGGTCACTTCTTTGATGTTCTTATAAAAGCCGGCTCTTTTGGGTGCGGTCGTTAATCACTTATCTCATACCAAATCACTGCGAAGCGAAAGGACTGCCCGGCAGAGCCAGCGGTTTCCTGGGCGAGGGAGGCCCGTCGGTAAGAGGGAAACTCATTGCTCGAATAACCAAGAGCTTGGACTGGCTAGAATATCAATAGATTCAATAGACTGTGACCTTAATCATCCACTTTCTAAGCGGCGAAGAAGTTCTAATTCTGGAAATGTATTTTTTATGAACTGTATTTGTAGTAACCCTTTTCTTCTCTGCATACATTTTGTATGACGATTTTTTTATGACAGTGGCACAGACACTAAAGGGGAGATCCTTTGGCACTCGACGAGCGGTGTGTGTGCGCAGATGTTTATTGACACGGTCCTTGAATAGCTGTACGCTGTAATTTGGGGAAAACAGATGTCCTGGGGGTGAATTCCATCGTCATGCAGGGTGCCAGACAAAGGAGTCCCTGTAAAGCGATGTTCTAGACGTTCCCAGTTGTACGACGTACGGATGCGCTCTTGCCGTCTGTCATGACTGCCTAACAGGCGTTGCTGGGGGGCGGGATGAGGCGGGCCACATCCTGGAAACATCTGCCGTGAAAATATCTGTAAAACAGGGAGATCTCGGCCACATGTTTGCGGTGTTCCAGGCAGACTATACAGATCCCGGGTCAACTCCGGGTCACCGACGAGACGCACAGCTTTCTTCTGAATGGAATCCAGCAGCTTTAGGGTGTGCTTAGGTGGCATACCAGATGTGTGAGCAATCTCAATCATCATTAAGGCAGAGAATCGAGGCATACAAATTAATTGATACCTATTTTGGGTTTTTAAAAAAGTTAAATACGCTTAGTAATGAGTAGATAATTATACCAGCTCGGCACTTGGCAGTAACAAACAACAATGATTAGACAATCAATTGGAAAAAAGAACTGATTCACCTCAAGATTTTTAACAATGAGTTTAAAAAATGACGACAAATGAAAGTCATTAGTTATAAACTAATCTTACAAAAAAATACATTAAAGGCTGTTTTCCTAATTTTGAGATTGCCTTAAGGATGTGCCTCTGTCACTTATATGGAGGAAGGTCATTTTTAAAATTGAAATTGATCAAAAACCGGCTCCGACCCTCCATGTTAGAAGACAGGCACAACGCTTTACCTTTACTCAGCATTGAATATGGCAAGTGACATTTTAAGACAACAAAGTTATGAAGATATGATAAGCAGCTTCATTAGTACGAAGTGTAGGCTAAACTAATTAGCCATTAAAATTATGACACTATAGTTTTAGTTAGATTATTTGAAACTGTTAAGATAAAAAATGGTATTCAGTTCTTTTAATTTTATTCATTCATAAATTCATCACATTCTATATGCTGAATAGGTACATACGCCGGCGCCTACGCCGTCGCGGCGTCGCCGTCGTACGTATTTTTTTTTTAACTATATAATAAACTATAAACGTTTATGTTTTCAATTGAATAATTGCTGAAAATGCGGTTTTTGTATGTTAGTTTAAAAATATATTTTCCCCGGTAGGACCCGCGTCGCAGGTTCAGCCTAGGGGCCCACCCCCACAGGTCTCAAATACGGCGCGACGCTCCGGTCCCATAGGTTTATGAACAGAACTGTACCTATATGAATAAATTTCTATTAGTTACTACTGTTTTCCCATTTTGACAACCTTGGCTTTATATGACTGAAATAATAATATTAGAGTCTAAACTGAAAAATAACTTTAAAAAATTGTCAATGTGATTAATTTTATACAAGGTTATAATATTATCAATTAATCATTGCCTAACGGCTAAATAGCTTTTAACTATAATAAGTGTAATTGTATAACTCATATACATAACAAACGTATTATTTAATGAAAGGTAACATAAGTTACAATAATAAAAGGTAATAAATTAACAAAACAGCTAGCATTAAAATATTATCCGGATTGAATTCCTGAGTATCTGTATGTTTTGTATGTGTCTCTTCCTTAAATATAGCAACAATCATCTCAGGAACAACATAAACGAAGACTGGTCCAGCTTTAATTGCTTTTCTGGAAATATAAAAAAAGAAGCCATTACATCTTTGAAAGAAAACATTTTTTCTATGATTGTTCATAAAAGTCAAAAATATACAACTGGTGTACTAATAAACCCAAAAAATCATTCACTTAGGCAAACATTTGATAACTAATAGGCGGCCTTCACTGTCTGGCCTAATCACGTTTCTAACCAGTTCGAAATGTTCTTTTTTTAAATACCGATCATAACCATTAAGGTGCGTACAGACCTGACGCGACGCGCGCGCGACACGCACGCGACAGTCCAAAATTCCTAAGTGTGGAAGGGGCGCGCGCGCGGCGCTAGCGCCGCCTGTCCGAGGCGCGTCGCTACCCGTCTGCTGTCGGTTTTTCGACGGCAGATCAAAAAAAGAGCGAGGCGCAGTGTGAACGGGTAGTAGTAGGAGCGTAGCAATCGCGCGAGAAACAGTGAAGAAGTGCAATAGAACTTAGTCGCGTGGCGCGCGCGTCTCTCTACATGGCTCACAGCAGGCGCGCGAGAAAACCGTGCGCGTCGCGTTCGCGTAGTAGGCGCGCGGTCGGCGCGTCGCGTGCGTGTCGCGCGCGCGTCTCGTCAGGTCTGTACGCACCTTTCTAAATATCTATGTACAGGATTTCCCCGTATATTTTGCCACTACTTACAGCGTTTAGTTTAAAGGTGCGTACAGACCTGACGAGCCGCGCGCACGACACGCACGCGACGCGCCGACCGCGCGCCTGCTACGCGTACGCGACGCGCACGGTTTTCTCGCGAGCCTGCTGTGAGCCATGTAGAGACGCGCGCGCCACGCGACTAAGAGCCATGACACACACAGCGGTTTTTACCGAATCGGCTGGCGAGTCGGACGCCGACTCGGCGCGTATAATATACTTTGCAAATGGGGAAAAACACACACGGCGGCGAATGACGAGTCGCTGCTTGTTAGCCGCTTCGGCACGTCATCTGATGTATGCGCCGCGCCGCGGCAAAAACAGCTGTGTCTGTCATGGTCGCCGACTCGGCAGCCGATTCGTCACAAACCGCTGTGTGTGTCATGGCTCTAAGTTTTATTGCACTTCTTCACTGATTCTCGCGCGATTGCTACGCGCCTACTACTACCCGTCCACACTGCGCCTCGCTCTTTCTTTGATCTGCCGTCGAAAAACCGACAGCAGACGGGTAGCGACGGGCCTCGGACTTGCGGCGCTAGCGCCGCGCGCGCTTCCCGTCCACACCTAGGAATTTTGGACTGTCGCGTGCGTGTCGCGCGTGCGTCGCGTCAGGTCTGTACGCACCTTAAGAAAGATCGTAAAATAGTAAATAAAAATGTATAGGGTTTTTATCAGATCAAAAAAATCAGCATCGCAAATCTGTCATAAAATAACAACTTTTTAATTGTTTTTTTTTAATGATTAATTTATCGGGTAGTCTGTTCGTTGTCAATTCCCAATACACCAGGGTCTATTCGGTGTTGTTGGCTTGATGCCTCTATATGCTTATAAATCTAAGAAATATGAGAAAAATCGTTTCCATAAGCTGAATATGTTAGAAAGAAAACGGTATAAAATAATAGTTTAATATCTAATACATTTGATCTTGAAGCACAGTTTTTATTTTTTTTTTCAGTTATTTTTTATAATAAAAATATCATACTTAATCTATGTGGAATCAACAATGAACGGACTATCCAATAAATGAGTCCTAAACATTTTAAAAAGCACAACTGGATATTTTTTGACAGCTTTGCGATACTGATTTATTTGTTCTGAGACAGGCGCCTTATGAAAACCCCTACAACTTTTGAATTTAAATATTTTTTAATATCTGTTAATATAAACGGCAAAATGTACAGAGTGGTTCGAATTCGAATCAATGTATTAGGAACTCGAAAACCGTAAGAGATACAGTGTCTGTCGGTCAAATTAGGGCAAAATTGCGCATTTCGATGCCCAACAATATGCCGATTAGAAAGTTTTAAAATTCCGTGTGTTTCCGGAGATATCCGGAAAAAACCGAAATATTGAAAAATCGTTTTATTTTTTTCCTCGGCTTATTTAAAAACGGATTTCAAATTGAATTGCACTTTTGCATTGCCACTTTTTCCGCTCATTCCAATGGTGGTATTCAACATGGAATCCGACGTTTCGTCTTCAAGGGGTCATCATCAATTTTCTTTTTTTACATATGAACTCTAATTTTTGTATCGTTTTTCAGAGGATATTAATATGATAATGTGTTTTGGATTTTTTAAAATTATTCTTTTTAATTTTAATTTTTAATTTTTTTCTAATTATTTATTTTGCTTTAGGGTAAAAAATAAATGAACCTGTTTTACTTTTACTATCTTTATTTTTATTAAAAATAGAGGCTCTAATTTTCCACTTAACAGAAAACAAAATAAAATATTTTTATAGAAAATCAAAATTTTAAAAGTAACAAACTGTTTAAAACTACGCCAAAACAACATATTTAATTTCAAAAACAAATAAAAAAATAAAATAAAAAAATTAAAAGCACACATTCATATTAATAACGCCAATATCATCTGAAAAGCGATATAAAAAATTAAAATTAGTATTTAAAAAAAGAAAGTTGATGATGACCCCTTGAAGACGAAACGTCCGATTCCAAACTGGATATCACCATTGGATAGAGCGGAGAACGAGAAAGTGGCAATGCAAAAGTTCAATTTGAAATCTGTTTTTAAATAACTCCAGGAATAACATAAAACGATTTTTCAAAATTTTCGTTTCTCTCGGATATCTCCGGAAATACTCGGAATTTTAAAACTTTCTAAATGACAGATCGTTAGGCACCTAAATGAGCAACTTTGCCCTAATTTGGCTGACGCTGTATCTCTTAGGGTTTTCGAGATCCCCATACATAGACTCGAATTCGAGCCACCCTGTACAGGAAAATCTGTACGGGATAGACATTATTTAAAATTCAACTATTAAAGAAATCGCGGTTCTGGTGTCATAGGGACATTCGATTCTGAAGCTTTTTGGAAATATTAATTAAACGTAACATGCAAAAAAAATGCAGATGAACCACATTTTCCAAAAATAAATTCAAAATAAAGATTAAAATTAAGATACTTTTTGCTAATAAACACTATTCCAAAACAATTTATCTTAAGGTATGGTCTCAAAATATATTTCAGGGTGTTCTTTAATGACGTGCTAATATTTCAGGGTGTGATTCCTCAGACGTAATTTAAATTTTATGAAAAAAAGTTTATTTGAGCATGATATATCCGCAGCGGCTTAATTTTTTTGCTACAGGGTGTTATTTTTTTAAATCGTTATTTTATTACCTACCAAGGTAGGCACTTTAGATATTATTTTCAATTTTGATATGTGATAATAGGTTTTAAAGCCACATATTTTAGTAAGAAAAGTTTTTCTATCGCTCCACCAGTGGCATCCCTACAGATAGGTCCTTTTATATTGTTATACAAAAAGTGATATGCCACTGACTTTTTTCGACTGGCCTGGTCAATTATACGTAAAAATGATCTATTGCGTTTTTCTCTTGGAACTTAAGGCTTAAACAATTTAATTTGAATTGCTTGATTTAGCCAGTATTGACGAATAATTCTAATAATAATAATAATTTTTGAACACAAATTCCTTAATGGCGTGCTAATCTTTGAGGGTGTGATTCTTCAAGCAATTTTATCAACAAAAGTTCATATAAACATAAAACAGTTTAAATTTATTAATTTTTATTAGTTCTGATAATAATCAGAGGGGGTCGCGGTTTTTTTCACACGGAGGGCTCGAAAAATAAAAGATAAATTATAATTTTACCATTTATTTAAAGGTAAACTCCATTCTTCTTAGCTTTAAATTGATGGTGAATTTTTAACTTATTTTTTTGCGCTCCCTCAAAAAAATTCCAAGAGCCTCCACTGATCATTTTTAATGTAAATTTAAGCTGTTGTATGTTCATATGGATTGTGGTTGATAAAAATTGGTCAGTACTGCAATTTTAATTTAATTGTTTTAGTCAAGAAACGGTGCGTGCTACGAAAAAAACGCAAGAGCTCGTTTTTATGTAGAATTGATCAGGCTAATAGGAAAAACTATCCACTAGGAAAAATATCGGTGGCGTACCATCTTTTTTTTGAATATCAGATAGCATGTCTATTAACACCTACCAAAATTCAAAATAATATCTAAAGTAGATACTTTCAGAGATATTCGACACCCTAGAGCAAAAAATGTAAGCCGTTGATGTTCATATGAACTTTTCTTCATAAAATGATCTGAGAATTCACACTGAAATATCAACACGTCATTCAGGAAATATAAATATAAAGCATCTTGTCTAAAAAATGGCTATTTCTTAAATTAAAGGTTAGCTTAGCTGTCGTACGCGCACCTGTTGACAAGTCTAATTTCTGTTCTGTTTCAAATTATAAGCATAATACGATCCTTTAAGGCCATCACAGACACTTCGCATAACACCATAGCATAAGAGCATAAGGGTTTCGCCCAATCACAGCCGATAGGTATATCGAACGGACATATGACTAAAACAAGAATGTTTAAGAGGCCGCGCATAGCACAACCTCCGTAATTATTCATTCTTACGGATCATTCGTAAACAAAAGTTATATGGCGTTCGATATATTGGCTGTGATTGGTCGAAAGCCCTTATGCTCTTATGCTACGGTGTTATGCGAAGTGTCTGTGATGGTTTTTACAGTCCTAGGGCACTATGCTATATTAGCCGCTTCTTATTGGTGGGTTAACGTCACTTTGGAGTACTGTTAACTCTTCACGAATGGCCCTCCGCTCGCTTCGCTCGCTCCGGAGCACAACCAAACAAAACTAACTGAAACTAATCCAAATTTACAAAAAGAAACAAACATAACCTTAAAAAAAAAGAAATCATGTCTTGCCCCGGCGGGAATAGAACGCGGGATGTTCACATTCCAAACGCAAAATCTGACCATTAAAGTAACTAGACCTGGTGGAATAAACTGACTGCACCGTAGATAAACTGAAAGTGACGTTAAACGTTAATCCACCAATCGGAAGCGGCTAATATAGCATAGTGCCGTATGACTGTAAAGGATCTTAAAACGCCTCTTGTTGCATACAGTCAGTCAGGACTTTATATACGGTATTTAGAAGTACTTACTTGAAGAAACTTAAGAAAATGATTGCTCAGGTTATTTTAAGAAGAAAATTTCTTAGAGATAATGGTCCTTAATGGCTTACAGAGATATAGGGTTATGAATATTAAAATAATAATAAGTTCATTATACGATTTACAAAATTTAGATTTTATGCTGGAAGGGGCTTCACTTTTATTACTTATTTAATTTGCATAAAATAAGTTATAACGTAATTAAATTAAGATATTGAAAATAAGATTTTGATATATTATATGATAATTTTTGTAGTCTATTTAAAAGATACATATGTACACTTAAAGCGCTCATCATATTATAACAAAAACAAACATAAGGTACTTTCAATTTAGCAAGTTGGTCTGGATTCATAGAATTGGAAAATTATAATATAATTTACAGAATATCAGAACATACCATTATTTGGGTTAGTTTTGGTTTGTTAATTAGGACTAGCTAGCGCGCATGTGTAGTTAGTTTGGCTTAGTGAAGACAAGTGCACGCTTGTCTCTTCAATCTGGTTAATTATGAATAATAGTTTGGGTTAGTTAAGTTAGTTATGGTTAGTTAAGACACAAAAACGCATTTGAATGATTAATTTCGGTTAGATTAGATTACTTAACATGGTTAGTTCGGGTTAGCGAAGAGACAAGCGCGCATCTCTTGCCTCTGGGGTTGGCCAAGAAACCGTACTTGTAAATCAAGAAAGTTAGTTTAGTGTGACAACATTGCAAGTAAATTGTCATCACTAACGTCATATTTGGAGAGGTTTCGCGTTAAAACGTAAGGGTACGTCCATAGTGCACCGCTGCTCGCTTCTCGCTAGCCGGCTTTTACTCTATCGGTTTGGTCAACCTGGGCGATTGTAGCAGGTGGTGGTCATAGAGCACCGCTTGCGTGAGTGTCTCGCTTTGTCTCAGTTGTCAGTTGGCATCATGGAGCTATCTCGTGAGGATCTGTTATGAATTTTATTAGCCACTGATAATGCTTCTAATAAATTAAAACAAGAAAGAACAACTCACGTTCATGAAATTAATAGGTCTCGCCTCGCTCAGAAGTTGGTGAATACCATACTTCAATCGTTTGTCTCATATAACATTTTTTAAAAGCACTTCCGAAATTAAAATATCTTTATCAATTGCCGTCCTACGGATCTTAGCTTTTTAATCAATGTTTATAAATATTTAATATTTGTTTAAATGACATAGCAACAAACTAGAACAATTCTGCGTATTGCACTGCACATCAAATAACATCAAACACCGAGCGGGTTAAGCGGTATGCGAGAAAAATAAATACAAATTCATTCCGGTAAAAGCTGATTAAGCAGGGTTGAACAGGCTACTGGCGCACTATGGCCACGCGCTACTATTCCTTTATAAATTTTGTTGTCGCTAGTCTGCCGCGATGAAACGAGAAGCGAGAAGCGGTGCACTATGGACGTACCCTAATGCTAAACAGCCTCACTTATAAAGCGTTTTTTAATTTTTGGCGTCAAAAGCGCTTCATCCGCAGTTTTTTCGCGGATGTTCCATTTAATGTAATCTTTTCATTGAACATGAAAAAGATTGAAAATCGAAAGTCCTTATATGACAGGAGATTCGAAATCTCGGAAAATAGGCATTTTCAAAGTAAAAAAAAATAGGCAGATACTTAATGAAAATCAATGGATATACAATTTCATGCAGTCGTAAAAAAGGTATAGAGCGCATCACATGTAAAAAGTAGGTACTACCACTTGTACAATAGGTATACTATTTCATGGCGGAATACGAAAATGCTAGAATATATAAAAGCATATAACTTTCCAAACATAACTACCTACCACACTATCTCCCTTGCACCCATCACAGAACCATTTCACATTGTCCTTATTGCTCTCCAAGAACTGCAGTTCGCTGGTGTTGTATGAGCTGCAAGTGTAATGCAAGCCTTTGTTGCAAGAATCGGCGTTACATTTCAAGGTTTTCTCGCTCGTGTTGTAACTCAACTTCTCGTCGCATTTCACACAAAAATTTCTGTTTTCGTCTGCCATTTTTCCTTAAATTTTCGAGAATTTATATTTGTTTGACAATTTAGACAATTGACTGATATGGTTGCTTGGTTACAGTTCCGAAGAAAGAAGCAAACTGGATGATTGCTTTATCATCGATCAGCCATTAAAGGTGCGTTTCCTGTGGCGGATATTGGAGGAGAAAGTTCAGACGTGAGTTCCGATATTTGGGAATGGTCCTATGGTTGTTTCAAAACAATCAATCTGAATCCTGTTCAGGGATGCCATTCCACCTACTTATATACATACAGGTCATAGGACTTAAAACTTTTGGTTCCTAAATTAGGTCAGCTCAGTAAGTATATTAAAATATCTATGAAAATATAATATTAAAAATGCAATTAGTTTTTGATAAAAAGTATCTTTCAGTGCTTTGCATACCCACCTAGCATCCAGACAAGATGTATTGTCAAGATGAACGTCCAGTTATCTGTCGTTTATACACGACGCACGACGTCCTTCTGCGGATAATTTTATTTTAATTTTCTTAGTAGAAAATACCGTTGGATATTTATCAGGCATTCAATCATTTGTCCGCAAATTATATCCAGAAAAATCAAATATTAATTGTAAAGATTAAAATGAAATTGCCTTCTAAGATTCAAGGACTGCCGGGGAATACTGATGCGCAAATCTTCGTTAATTCTCTTACGACACTGTTGGGTCGGCCTCCCACAATATCGCCTTCAGATTGCTTTTATTGAAGCTATCCTAGTCTATATATCTTCGAAAATATATAGACTAGGATAGCTTCAATAAAAGCAATCTGAAGGCGAAATATCGGGGCTTTAATTTACGAGGGGAATCACCGACTTCATTGCCGACTGTCCTTACTATATCTATATGTGAAATGGGCTTCGGTATAGTTGGCCCAATAAGCTAGCCATTTACGACAAATAATTAGAAATTCGTCATTCTGTTTTTACCAACAATATTAACAATTTTAAGATTACTGGGAAGTCAACAACATATTTAAGCACAAAAATTGTTTTAACGTAAAAATCGATAGCGTCTTAAAAACGGGGACAACAACATTGGGTGCGTTCACCAAACGAGACGATAACAGTTGAGTAGTTGAGGCAGCGCCAGCGTTTGCGTTCAGCAGCTCTGATGACAAGTTGCTTAACCCTTAAACTCAGCTGCTGCAAGCTGTTGTATATCCACTGTAATACGGCTCTCAACCCAAAGTTTTTTTTTATCATTAAAATAGTATTTCACTTCAGGCATGGCGCTCCGCTCGCTTCGCTCGCTACGGGGGGCTCGACGGACAGGAACTGACCAAAACTAACCCAAGACATACCTAAAATCAGGAAAACACAAATTAAAAAATGTAGTTTCCAACAACGATTCCCACAAACAGTTATTTCCAGGTAGTATTTGTACTTAAATCCAATCGGAAAGCAGCATTAAGATATTCATTCACAACACCGGGTTGGAGTGTCCGAAATGTTCGAATGATGGAATGTGGAACGGTCTCCCTAGACGCAAGTGCAGATGCTTAGCATTATAAGATCCTTTACACAAATAGTGCACTATATAAAAATCGGCCTTTCCTATTGGTCAATCCGCATGACCCTCCGCTCGCTTCGCTCGCTACGGAGGCTCAAGAAAAGGAACCTAACGAGGTGCTAACCCAAACTAACCCAAGACATACCCAAAATCAAGAAAAAATCTGTTTGGAAACATAATCTAAAAAAAAAAAAAATAGCGACGGGGTTCGAACCTAGGTCGTCCAGGTGAGACCCAGCTGTATAAACCTCTACACCACGAGAGCTCTTGACAGAAATCGATTGCATCACGCAGACATATCGTAATACGAGATGGATCGACCAATAGGAGAGGTCGATTTTTACATAGTGCACTATTTGTGCAAAGGATCTTTAAACGCCGATGCTTAGCTCCTAAGTGCCCATAACCACATTTTTTCTTCCTAACCGAGAGGAGCGGTACTAGCAGCGCTTTCTCGTATTGAAGATGGCATCAGCTGTCATGTTTTTCCCAGAATGTATATTGATAAGGCGACTTGTTGCTAGGGAAATTATATTCACCTGTAAATCAATAAAACAGAAACAAAATAATGAAATATACAATTTGCCTTTTGAACACTGTATGATTTGTTGTAGCTTGTGGCAGATGATTCATAACCAAAATCTAGAAATGTTAAATGCAGATCTTGAATTTCCAGGGTTTGTTTTATCAGTGACTCTGGAAATTTAAGAGATTTGAAAGTTGGAGAAATAAATTTCCAGATAACAACTAGCCTGATGCGGTGGATTCTTTGGACCGGTTTTCCAATGTGTAAACTGGTAGTAATCCATATTATTTATTGACCCTGACAAAGCTGAAAATTAAAGAATGCTTATCAGTGATCTCGATGACATATATGTCAGAGCAGCGGAGAAATAAACTGTCCTGCCGCAGCAAATTTAACTTCTTGATTGTTCCTCTTCTAGGTAATGGGTAGAACGATTTCGCCCTCAGTGGGTACACACTAGTCCAATCCAATTCATTGACTCTAATGAAGCTGAAAATGAAATAATATTTAAGATATTTACAATTCAGTCATATTTCACGTTTGATCATGGGTTGCAATACTAGCAAGGCTTTTCAATAGGACATCGAATAAGTTGGATCCTGAAATATGAAGAAGGATCATCATAAATTTGAGAAAAGCTTAGTGATAGTTAATAGAGATCTCTGATCAGTTTACACTGAAATTGTTAATCGAACGCTCCACTCTTCTTCTCAGTCCGCACCTCACTTCGGTCATCATCCCTGAAGGTATGTGGATGACTCTAGAGCCAATCGGGACAATGCCATTGAAGAAACGGCAACATGTTGAAAAAGGGCGGCGTCAGTCTATACATTTCGAACAAAAGAAAGAGGACGGTCATGAAAAGCGATGCAGCCTAATGCTGGGACTAAAATGACTCAGCAATAGGGCGTAAGACTGACCCCCTCCTCCTTTCTCATCCGGGCTTGGGACCGGCAATGGCGGAGTTACGAATTCCGGACAAAATTAAGCAGACAGCGACATGTGGGCGATAGGAAGCGCAAGCTAGAAGCATAGGAATATTTGAATTGAAGGATCTCGATGACATACATGTCAAAGTAGGGAAGAAATAAACTATCCTGCTGTAGCCACTTTGGCTTTGGTCTCAGAGGGTAAACTCGCACTAGTCCAATCCAATTCATCGACTCTAATGAAGCTGATGACGAAAAGAAGCTGAAAATGGAAGAATATTTAGGATGATTACAATGCAATTTACAATTCAGTCAAATTTCATGCGGGATGCAAAGCTATTGAGGTTTTTCGCCAAGGCATCGAGTAAGCTGGATCCTGAAAAATGAAGAAGAATCATCTTAAATTTGAGACAAGCTTAGTGATAGTCACTAGAGTTTTCTGATCAGTTTACACTGAAATTGCTACCCGAACGATCCACTCTTCATCACTGTCAGCACGTCACTTCAGTCAGTTCCCCGTAGGCAGAGATATTTGTTTATCTCTGCCCGTAGGTATGTGGGATGACTTTAGAGCCAATCGGAATCATGCCATTAGGACTCTTGGAGAAACGGCGACATGTTGAAAAAGGGCGGCATCGGTTACGAATGCCGGACAAAATTAAGCAGATGGTGAAATATGGGCGATAGGAAGCTGAAGCTAGAAGCAGAAGAATATTTGAATTGAATGATCTCGATGACATACATGTCAAAGTAGGGAGTGTTGTGTTGTAGCGACTTTGGTCTTGGTCCCAGAGGGTGAACTCGCACTAGTCCAATCCAATTCATCGACTCTAATGTAGCTGATGACGAAAAGAAGCAGAAAATGGAAGAATATTTAGGATATTTACAATGCAATTTACAATCATCTTAAATTGGACACAAGCTTAGTGATAGTCAATATAGATCTCTGATCAGTTTACACTCAAATTGCTACCCGAACGCTCCACTCTTCATCTCTGTCAGTACGTCACTTCAGTCATCTTCCCCGTAGGCAGAGATATTTATTTATCTCTGCCCGTAGGTATGTGGGATGACTTTAGAGCCAATCGGAACAATGCCATTAGGACTCTTGAAGAAACGGCGATATGTAGAGGGCTGAAATTTTCAGGGGACGTAGCCGGGGTAAAAAGAAAATCATGGACGGAAACGGGACCTTGTACCTTTCCCCGTTTGGCTAGAGGAGGGGCGAGAAGGAAAAACTTAAATAATTAGTTTCGGGAGCGGCCACTTTAGACCATACGGGGAGGGGGGGGGACCAAATTTAAGGGGGATTTTGGGGGAACAGCCGTTTCTTGCCCGTATCTCTGCAACGAAGGCTCGGATCGAAATTCTGACAAACTCGATGACCCCGCTTGTTAAAGTTTTCACTTCTATCATGTGGTATTAAGCACACACAAAATTTTTTTTTGGAAACATGGATCATTGGATCATAATGCTGGTTATTTATCTCCACCAAAAAAGCGAGCGAAAAGACATTTCTCAGTATCTGAAAAGGAGACTATTCTAAATACCTTCAAGAGTTATGACCGAAATCATTTAGATTGGACGAAAATTGAGAAAGTCAATTTTACAGCTGAGGCCATGGGTATTGGACTAGCCAGCGTTTACAACATACTTCGGGAACACAAAAACGAGCATGAACTAATGCCAGCCGCCAAAGTTTACAAAAGGAAAAAATCTGTTTTGGACAACATAGATATGGAATTAAAAAATTCAGTTCGGAGATTAATAATTCATTCATTCGTAAAGGCAATATAAGCAGCTACTCAACAGCGAGAAGACATGCCTGATTTCAAGAAAAGCTCATTTAAAAAATTGCTGCGTGAACTTGGTTTTTAGTATACTAGAAGTCGAAATAGCATGCTGAAAGAAAAAGATGAAATATGACGACACACCTGTCATTACGGCGAGGCAAGCTTTGGTTAATGGCCTATCTACAGAACTGAAGAGTTCTACAGGAAAAGGACAACGAGTTATAATATTACATATTGGTTCAGACGAAGGATTTGTTTAAGGCGGCTTGCTCCTCTTTCAATCAATGAAAACTGGAGACTACAATGAGGAAATGAACGTCCAAGTGTTCGAGCAATGGTTTGAAAATATTTTACCGCGCTTGGAAGAAAATGGTGTCACAGTAATGGACAATGCATCCTACCATTCTAGGAAAACTAATCAAAAACCGACATCGTCTATGAAAAAAGCTGAAAAAGTTAGTCATCTTGGCTAACTAAGAAAAATAAGCATTGAGAAAGAATACTCAAATCACACTTGCAGATTTGAAAACTATCCACCCCAGAAAGCTGTTCGATTTCGTGAAATGGATCGAGCCTCTGGCATAGTGGAAACCACATATGTGAGCCGCAATAGACCAAGAGTCGCAGTGGAGGGTCCTATTTGGACCCACTCACGTGTACAAATACAATACAAATACAATACAAGCTTAGAAGAGGATATGGTAAAGGCAGAACTATTAACGCTCGTAAAAGACAGTTGTCACAAGAACCAATACGTCATTGGTGAAATGGTCAGAGATTTCAATAGAACAGTCCAAAGATTACCTCCAACTACTTACTGTGCATTAAATCCTATTGAGTTGGTATGGGCACAAATTAAAGGAGAAGTGGGCCGAAAAAATACAATCTACAAAATTGCAGATGTGAAAACTCTTTTTAATGAAGCAGTCCAGAATGTTAGTACTGAACATTGGAAGAATGCTGTTGGTCATGTGATAAAAGTTGAAGCAAGTGGCAATAGAGCCACTGATTATTAACGTTGATGGTAATGTATCATGATCATCATCCGACTTGGAATAATTTTCCCGCATCCGCGTTTTTATGTTTAGTTTTTTTTCATTAGATTGCACTTGTTATAAAAATTAGGTACAGTCACATTTCTTTTATTTACTATAGTGTGTTTTGTGTCCAAATTGCTTTTAATAATATAAAAATTGTCTATGGCAAATAAACAATTATGTCGTTATAATTAAATACTTATGAATAGATTATTTATTATAATAACATTTGTTTTATTTACTATAGTATTTATATTTTATTATAAGAAGGTATAAGCCAGGTATAAATCCCCTCTCCTATCGCCTGTCAGGCCTCTCAGAGGTTTTATTGCTATATCTGTTCAGTGGCCCGAGTATAGTGATTTCCGATGAAAGTTAGGTTCAAATACAACATGTTTTGGGTAGTGTCAGGAATCGTCGTTAGGTGTATGGTTCAGAGTTGTTGAAGGGCTTTTTTCAGTCCGTGAAGTCAAGATTCAAAAAAATCAATTTTGGGTAATGAGCATGTTTTGAGTTTTTTTATGGTTATGCCCTCGGAACGAACGGGGGGCAATGCATTATGCGCGGCTAAAAATGGACGTCAATTACACTTTTTTGCTTATCTACTGTATTAGAGGTTATTTCTTCAATTCTGTTAACCGGATTTGCAGTGCATATATAACATTTATTCATAATCATTTGCAATACATAATATCTAAGCCTAACGCATTTTTTCAAAGTTTGCCTAAGTTGTATGCTTATACCTATCTGTTTAGCCTAAAGCTGTACAAACTAGTTTCCACGATACAGGCACCTTACGGGGCAGATGACGGCCCACACTACGCATTTGGCAAGCGACACTGCATGATCTTAATTTCAATACCTTAGGTTGAACCTTTTTATTGTGCTACTGATAATTTCTTAGCCTGCGGCGGTCTGTGAATGATGATTGACTTGTGTTACAGAGAAAGATTGAAGATGAGAAAGATTGAAGATGAGGAAAATAACTAGACGAAAATACACTGTGAAAAAACCCCTTTCACGATCCACTAGGAGAACAGGAGAACAAGACTTACTACTAAGTCATGGCCTCCACCCATCGGCCAAGCAATGGGAGGGGCCTATTTATTTTAGACGGAGCTAAGCTCGTCTATTCCAGGTATAAATATGAAATGTACCTCCGTACCCCGTACTAAGTCAGGACACGCACATGAAAATTACTAATATGATTAAATGTTGTATTTTTGGATTTCAGATGTAAAAAACTGAATAGATGCCTGCATGAGCTTTACTTTATCGCTCCTGCAGGCTTCCAACATGGATGTATATTGGGCCAGTGCAAAGAAAAGTTCGTGCATATTTATTAAAGAGTTTAATTTTTCAACAACATTCGTTAATTTCGCGAATCTTTCGACAGTATTTTGTGCATTTGTTGCCATGCCCCCCCTTGCAGAACTTAACCGACTTACTTTGCAACATACCATTCATGCCATACCATTCAAGAGGGTGCCGAATCTTAGTTTTTTTTAACGATTTTAACGACTAGAATCAAAATTGGGCGTGGCACCCCCAAAATTTTCCGCCTACCACTGCGGCCTCGTCTACTATTCGCCCCCCCTGACAAAAATGCCTGTCTACGCCCATGGTCATATCTAGTCGCTGTTTTTGTCTCTTCACGCATCGGCCCATGCTGTGCTCCTGGTACCTCTCGGGGGGCATTTGGTCGCCAAGCTGGCCTCGCTGGTGGCGGCGCGGGCTTATATAACTGTTTTTGCCGCCCTGTTGTTGTTTGTTTTGGCTGCAGCTAGCTAATCTTGTATTTGTACACGGGACAGTCCTCGCTAATTGCCCGGTGATCACCTCGGCAATTGGCCCACTTAACGATGTCGCTAGTGCATTGGGTAATTTCGTGATTACCGGCACATTTGCTGCAAACCTGATCCTTGGGGCAATAGGTTGCAGCGTGCCCTAGTCGCTGGCATTTATTGCGCTGCATAATGGGTTTTGCTCTCCTCCTGAGCTCCCAAGATACACGCACGTTCATAAGAGTTCTTACATCTTGTTGAAGTCGTTGTAATTGTCGGTTGAGTCGAAGACGTCTAGATATAGCGGTCTTCTCGTCTTCTTCATTAGGAAGCAGTTTTTAAGGTTAAGATTGTATACGTCGCGTCGGTTAGCTCCCGCTGTATATCGCTTAGATTGATGTCGCCATCTAAGCCGCGTAAGACGTAAGTCCTCGTCTTCTGCCCGGCTTCGGCATAGGAATGGTTACGCTGTTTCATGTTATCTTGCAAGGTAGTATGTTTGTCTACTCTATCTTGCAAGATGATGGGCGGCGGAGGTCCTTGTTTCTTAGTTTTTATCGGTCTTTTATTTCGGTTGGCGTCTGGCGCCGAACCGTTTTACTGCGTGTCATTTTGCTGACACTGTCCGTGTTGCGTGCAGCTCATAGCGGTTCTTAGTGTTTACACCGAAGTCTAAGTCGACTTTCTGCACATTTTTCTTATTGAAAGATATCATTTTGTACGGTACCTTAAAGACGTCTGCTTGTCTCTCGGTAGTGCTCTCGGCCTCGGACTCGCTCATGGAGAACGAGTGTATCGAGGCGATGATCGATTGTTGCTGCCTAACTCGCTTCAGCAGCGTGCAGGGAGAGCGTTTCTGCGAGCGCATCTTCTTTCCCGAGCGAGATATTCGCTGTTGCTATGGAGTCAGGTGGAGGGGCGAGGGGGGAAGTAGAGCTCCGGTCGCGTACCTTTGCTTTAGAGGGCATTTGAAGGCCACCTTGGCTTCTTTTTCGCGTTACCTTTGTTGTAGCGTCAGCCGCTCGTTTGGAGATCTGGCGCTCTGTAGGAGGTGTTGTTGGGTGTGTTTTGCGCTTATCCCCGTATCTATTCTTGGCCTAGCTTCTATTTTCCGGGAGGAGGTAGTCCTGAGCATGTTTCAGGTGGTCGACTATAATATTCAACGCTCCGGTGGAGGTTTCGGACGACAGGTCTGCGGATCGACGCTAAATTCCTGGCGCAGAGTTCACAGGAATTCTCCCGTTCAGTGAGTTTGCGCTTAGTAGCGCTGAAACTGGCGGCCTCTGATAGGCAATCGACATAGTGTCAGAGTCACTCATGTTGGGTATTCATGCACGGACAAATCCGGAGGTCCGTCCTCGGAAAACTAAGAAACGTTGTAAAATCACTCAATTTTTACTCTACTTGCATTACAAGTAAGCAAATTCCTGTGAAGTTTATTACAGAGTAATAAGAGCCGAAGAGGTCCCGAAAAGCGAGTTAAAATATGCGCAGGGCTCAATTTACAGGAGACCACTAAAATCCTGGCCACACTCTAGAACGATTAAAGTGCGAATAGATTCGCAGTGCCAGTGTGTTGACACCCTATTTTTATTAAAATAATTTTCTCCACCAAGTCATCAGGTATGCTTAGAAAAATACAGGTATCCTAATCAGTAGGTTTGTTTGGGTTATTAGGCATGCTTAGAAAAATACAGGTAGGTACCATAATCAGTAGGTTTGTTCCAACCGACTAGAAAACCGTACGAGGGACCGTCATTTCTAGTTGTCAATTTCACTTTTGAAGGCATTAAATAATCTAACTTGAGGAAACTGAAATAAATGAGCGGTCACCATCTCATCAAGAGGACAATACCCAGTATAACTTAGCTATCTTCCCAGGCTGCTGGCAGGAACGTCAAACTGGTGAGAGGAATTTTATTACGGGGAGTAACGCCCCCGCCATTCCGAGTTGCCATGGGATATGGCGCATCAAATCCCATCGTCCTCCCCCAGGCTGGAGAATACCAAAGTACAAGGTCTGGGGCTGATCAATGACAGTTTGTGACAAGAGGGGCTGCATTGTATTGGCTGGCAGGAACGTCAAACTGGTGAGAGGAGTTTGATTACGGAGAGTGACGCCCTTGCCATTTCGAGTTGCCATGGGATATGGCGCATCAAATCCCATCGTCCTCCCCCAGGGCTGGAGAACACCAAAGTACAAAGTCTGGAGCCGATCAATGATAGTTTGTGACAATAGGGGCTGCATTGTATTGGCTGGCAGGAACGTTAAACTGGTGAGAGGAGTTTGATTACGGGGAGTGACGCCCTCGCCATTCCGAGTTGCCATGGGATATGGCACATCAAATCCCACCGTCCTCCCCCAGGCTGGAGAACACCAACGTACAAAGTCTGGAGCCGATCAATGACAGTTTGTGACAAGAGGGGCTGCATTGTATTGGCTGGCAGGAACTTCAAACTGGTGAGAGCAGTTTGATTACGGGGAGTGACGCCCCCGCCATTCCGAGTTGCCACGGGATGTGGCCCATAAAATCCCATCGTCCTCCTCCAGGCTGGAGAACACCAAAGTACAAAGTCTGGAGCTGATCACTGGGGAGTGATCCAACAAACCCCATTTTTACCCCTGTCAGACTAGGGACCGCCAAAGGAATGAGTCTGAGGCCGATGCTTCGAGTGGAAGCGGCCCTAGGTGGTAGATGCATAAGCCTACTCGCATCGTCCGGTGAAAGACCACCCCACCAGAATTGGGAAGCGCTAAGTGGTTTTCCCAAATCACGTTCCGCTTCCGCGCTGGTGGTCCCGGATTCCACAGTAGGAATATATGGACATGATGGTGCTTCCAGGATCAAAATATTCCGGAAGTAAACTCCCCGGCCATTCGGATCTCCGGGCGCTGGGTGGCCCTGGGAGCCGTTCATTCCGCATTTCACAGACAGCAAAGATACCGAACCAATTTAGAATAGATTTCTGCAACATAAGAGGCCTAAATACAAACATAAATTCGGTACACCAACATCTACAAGCAAATAGACCACACATATTAGCCCTTACAGAAACACAAGTATGTTCTACAACAACAACAGTGAACTACCTCTATACTGGTTACGACTTATATACCCGATTTAGATATAAGTTCGGAATATGCCTTTTTGTCCGAAGCGACCTTTCATGTCACCGCGAGGAAACACTCGAACCGAACAACCTTGACGTCATGTGGCTCAAGTTCACCGCCAAGGGATTAACCAAGTTTATATGTTGTCTTTATCGCCCTCCGAGCGATAGAGCCTACCAAAGCTTTTTCTCAACACGAGCTGCCACTTTTGACTCAATACAGGTCGATCACCCCAGTTCAGAAATAATCGTTCTGAGAGACTTCAATGCCCACAACACCAACTGGCTCAAACATCACAACAAGACCGACAACGAAGGTAGAGAAGCTGAAGCATTTGCCACCAGCTGCGGGCTTACTCAACTTGTAGACGAACCAACTCGAATCTCAGAGAGGGGCGAATTCGTCGCCCTCCTGGATCTTTTTCTGACCACCAATCCTGACCAGTTCAAGGTTACAGTTGGTTCGCCATTAGGTACTTCCGACCACAAACTTATTACAACGGTTTGAGAATTGCCACTCATACAGAAGGATCCACCATTACCTCGCAAAATCTGGCATTACAATTCTGCAAACTGGGACGATCTAAGGCAGTTCTACCTAGATTTTCCTTGGCTCGACGTCTGCTTTGCCACTGACGACCCGTCAGACTGCTGCGAAGAGATCATGCAAGTAATCTCCTCAGGAATGGAAGCATATACATCCCAAATTCCATCAAGTTATCATCAAAAGGAAAGCCCTGGTTCGACAAAAGATGCGAAAGAGCTGTAGGAAGGAAACAGCATGCCTATAAGTACTGGCAGCAAAATCAGACCGCTGAAAATCGCAATTATTTTATCGAAGCGATTAACGAGTGCAAGCGTGTGATCGACTAACGAGTGCAAGCGTGTGATCGACGAAACTAAGGACAAACACAATCAAAGGATCAGGAATAAACTGTTGCAAAGCCCCAGTGGTTCCAGGAATTTCTGGTCGGTAGCAAAGGCAGTAAGTAACAACTTTACAAAAACGTCTCTCCCACCTTTGACGGACGAACGTGGCATCACGGCGACTACAGCCAAGGAAAAAGCAAACATGCTCGCCAAAATGTTTTCATCGCACTCTACCTTAAACGTGCCCCAAGGCAAGACTCTCCCCACTATACCGAACATCAACACCACCATGGCAGAAGTCAAGTTTTCTCATCGTGATATTCGCAAAATCCTTAAAGAACTAGATACGCAAAAGGTATCAGGACCGGACGGAATACCTGCCATCGTGCTAAAGAACTGCGCCAACGAACTAACACCCGTTTTTTCCAGGTTTTTTTCTCTTTCTTACAGAAAAGGGATTTACCCATCCTCTTGGAAAGTAGCTCGAGTGCAACCTGTTCCAAAAAAAGGCAAGAAAACCACGCCCTCAAACTATCGCCCAATTGCCTTGCTTCCAATAATCTCCAAAGTCATGGAACGTGTAGTCAACCAGCAACTACTCAAGTACCTCGAGAGCAACAGAATAATCAGCGATAACCAATACGGCTTTCGCAAAGAGAGATGGACAGGAGATATATTGGTCTATGTCACTATGGAGTAGGGCAATTGAAAACTACGGAGAGTCTCGAGCGATTGCGTTGGATATTTCGAAGGCATTCAACAGAGTTTGGCATGACGCACTGCTCAACAAACTGCCGTCCTTGAGACTGCCCGCCTCTCTCTGCAGCTGGCTGGCCAGTTTCCTTAAGAACCGATCCCTACACGTTGCAGTCGATGGACACATCTCGGACACATTCACCATCAACGCGGGCGTGCCTCAGGGCTCAATACTTTCACCAACTCTGTTCCTCATCTATATTAATGACCTGCTGATCGAAACGAATAATCCTGTTTACAGTTTTGCAGATGACAGTACCCTTGTCTCCCACTTTAGGTCAGAAAAACCTTTACCGACGCCTGAGACTCATCACCGCAGACAGGAGCAGATTACAGCAATTAATCAAGACCCGGAGAAAGTGCAAACTTGGGGCGACCGAAATTTGGTCCAGTTCAATGCAGCAAAGACCCAAGCAGCAACGTTTACTAAGAGGGCCAGTACAGCCGGCCCTGACATCATTATGGCAGGATCGACCATTCCTTCATCCTCGTCAATCGGGCTGCTGGGTGTCTCGGTCAACAGCAATATGTCATGGCATGACCATATTGCTAACATCGCAAAATCAGCCTCCCAGAAGCTTGGTGCGCTATTGCGCAACAAAAAACTCTATACACCGAAGAAGTTGCTCTTGCTGTACAAAGCGCAAATAAGACCGTGCTTAGAATATTGCTCAGATATCTGGGGTGCCGCACCAAAGCATACCCTAAAGCCGCTGGATTCCATTCAGAAGAGGGCTGTGCGTCTCGTCGGCGATTCGGAGTTGACCCGGAATCTGGACAGTCTGGAACATCGCAGACATGTGGCCGAGATGTCTCTGTTTTACAGATACTTTCACGGCAGATGTTCCCAGGATTTGGCCCGCATAATCCCGCCCCTGGCAACTCCTGTCAGCAGTCCCGACAGACGGCAGGAGCGCACCAGTTCGTCGTATAACTAGAAACACCTAGAACATCGCTTTACCAGAACTCCTTTGTCTGGCGCACTGCATCACTGTGAAACACCCTTCCAGGACATCTGTTTCCCACTAATTACAACCTACAAATATTCAAGAACCGTGTCAATCATCATCTTCGCACACACACCGCTCGTCGAGCGCCATAGAATTTCCCTTTAGCGTGTGTGCCACTGCCATAAAAAAAAGCTGTCATGTTGACAAACGAATTATACTACTGGAAATTACCGTCCCATAATGCAATGAATTCTTTGGTCCCATATATGGTTTTCATGATCACTTGGAACAGACCTAGTATATATTACATCTAAACTTACTTTCTAAGTTTTAATGTTAATCCGTAACCTGCAAACCAAGCCTTAATAGATTTTTGTACCTTTTCCCACGACGAATGACGAACAGCGTTTCATGTAGTACTTTTCAGATCTTGACGAAATGACTCTTCTTACCTAATTATTTTCTTTCCACGGGCCTCTGGTAGTCAGACACTTTTCACGAGTTGGTCAATGTTTAACCATCAGGACTGTGTAACATATATTTGGCTAGAAAAATTTGTTCTACTTTTTCCCATGTTTTTGGGCAGAGTACCTAACGATTTACCGAGCGTGGAGACTTTTTTCAGACTGACTTTTCAAGATCCCTCTTGGGAATAGTAACGCGCTATCGCGCCTGAAGAATATTTTCTAAATAACTCTTTCCCAAAGATTTTTAGCCTTTTATACCGTCTTTCAAGGATTGCGTCTTGTTTTTCTCCTCGAGAAATCCGGATTAAGTCCTGCCCAGCTTTTAAAATGCTTTTGCTAAGAACACTTAAAATTCCTAAGTTGCAGAAATTTCAATGTGGGAATTTGCATTTTAACATGTTTTGTAAACTCCAACCTGGGTTTTAATACCGCCGGGTGTTCCAAATTAGGATAATTAAAATTGGTTATTCCAACTAACATGATTTTTACATTCCAATCCCAGGTCTTTGCTCGCTCAATATTCTTAATAGAAACGCGCTGCTTGGCCAAGGTATTTATTTTTAGAGCAGTGTTGGGGGACCTGTTTGTGAAGCGTGTTCTTGTAGTATAACTTCATCTAATTTCACGTTATAATGCAGTCGAAAGAAAAATGAAAGTCGGCTGCACTTCGAGTCTTATTTCGGTTCTGGTGAAGTTAAACACCATGCCGTTTGTTTGAAATACATTCCAATAGTAGGTAAGTTATTTATTTAAATAAGGCATATATGATAGGTGATATTGTTGTACATTTTCCTGAATTTTCCTTAGGCAAAATCATTTAACTTAGGACGCGTGATTAGACCGGAAACTATTTAAATTTTGTTTTTATAATAAAATTATGATTTTATTTGAATATTCTCTCCTGGCGATCTAGTACAAATTGGAGTTCAAAAATAAATCAATTTAAAATAATTTAACCAGAATCAGTATCCAACTTCGGTTCATTATACAAGGTTGCCAAGTTTCACGTGACAAATGATCTATGGAGCAAGGATCATAGAGGTCTGTGGGGTACTTTGTGACGCATCAAGACTCGCGTCTACAATTGGGCGGGGCTTACAGCGTTTGTTTACTATTTAAGAATGTCTAATATTTCTCTTCATGCATGGCCCTCCGCTCGCTCCGGGGGCGCAACCAAACAAAACTAACTCAAAGCAGGCTCAAAATCAAGAAAAAAACTATTGCCATTTCGCAGCCCCTCGCTAGGTACGCCCTTGGATAAAGTTAAATTATAATCTTCATACACATTGTTAAAGACTTCACATTGGTAACATCAAAACATCAGATCCTTAAGCATTGTCTTTCTTTAAACAAAGAGTAAGCTTACACACAAAATAAAGCTTTATTTATATTATGGAATATAGGAGAATGTAATTACATACATAAATATATTTGTAAAGATTTTTTATTTCATAAATATGGTAACAATGTTTGGTTTTTCCACGTTTGTACACTTTGAACAGTAACATATTTATAGAAAAAAAAAATTATAAAAATCTCATTATTCCCAATATTTCTAATGTCATATATATAGAGCTAGGTTTGTTATGACAAATACCAAGAGAGTCTGGATTTACTTTCAATCAAAATAATACTTTATACTTTGACTACCTATTTGGCGTTTAGAAATATTGCAAAGTTGAGATGCAAGTCACAAATTAAGTACAAAAGTACCTACAATATGTCCATGGCAGAAAAAATAATTGAACTACTAGAGATAAAAAGTATTACTATAAAATTCTATGTTGCAATTTCTCTATATTCACTCTTAAGGCAAGAAATAATAAGGTGAAATTCTTGCTATACCATTCAAAGTTATATGTTATATGGTTCTTCCAGTATTTATTAAGAAAATCCTTGTAAAACTCACTCATTTCATCTGCATTGAGATGTGGTTTTTCCTCAGAAGTATGTTTCTTGACATATGCTTCTTTTTCCTACAAAAAAATCAAAATTTCTTTTTGTGCCTCCTATGTTTATTGTAACTCTTACCATTATAAAATTAGTATTATGTAATGCCCAAAATTCTTGATTCCATTTTTGGGTATCATCAGCAATATGCCTAAATTTTCTTTGCAGAGCAGTTTCATTTTGAACTATTTTACGAATGATAGGTCTCAGGTTAGACAGAGTATCGGGGGGTCCAATTATATTAATGTCATCATGTTCTTGCACCACTATTATAGGCTCTTCTAAAGACTTTTCAATAAATATTGCTTGAGGGGCTCTTGTTGAGGTTGGCCTCTTACATAACTAGAAAAGTATGTATTTTAATTAGTAGTAAAACACAAAAATATATGAGAAAACAGGAAGAGTATTTTGTAATAATGTTGTGAAAATCAGTCATAGTTACTTCTTGAGTTGCTTATTATGGGAATATAGTACAAAATATTTCTTTTATTATATTATATTTTGCATTTTTGTAAAATTTGAAGCAAGGTAATAAAGTTTAATTGGTGTTGCTATAGTGTGCGATTTACCTACATCCAAGGGACCTACTCTCATTCCAGTTTATTTATTTTATTGATATTATTAAGAGTTTATTGAAATGATAATTAATAATTAGTCTTTTATGAAAGTAAAGAAGGTATCATTAGAAAATAGGTAATAATGTAGCTAAAATATGTCTATGAACTGTAATTTTTAAACAAAAGTACTGTTGCTCAATTTTTACAGAAATACCAACTTCTAGAACATCCAGACAATGCAGAGTAAGGTTCAACTTTCGTTTAGCTGAAATCATTTAAGAAACACTTGAAAAAGTTTGTAGATTTTTTCTGCAAGCTTTCAGAGACACTGTAATCACAGTGTGATTAAATTTATTTAATTATTAGTTTTATACACAGTGGGTATCACTTCAGATTAAATATAGACTGGCATCAAACTGACATGATGGTAGCCTGCATATTAGAATTATAATGGTAGATCACATATAACAATGGTGCCAAATATTTTTTCTACTGTTTCCTGTGTCATTTTTCACAATCAATGAAAATCATTACAAAAGCATATCCACGTTGACATTAACACCGAATGTTACCAATTCTCCTGATTAGACCTTAATAAAGGATATCAAAAATACTGTTGTTAATTTTTACAGAAATACCAACGTCTGAAAGAACCAGACAATGCAGAGTAAGGCTCAAACTGAAATCATTTAAAAAACACGAAGTTTGTAGTTTTTCTCCAAGCTTCCAGAGACATTGTAATGCAAAGTTTTCAAGTACCTAATTTAAAGCATGATTAAATTTAACTAATTATGAGTTTGGGTTAGTTTTATACACCGTGGTTATCACACACAGATTAAATATAGACTGCATCAAATTGACATGATGGTAGCCTGCATATTATAATAGAATTATAATAGTATATCACATAATAGTAATGGTGCCAAATATTTTCTCTGTTTTAATATGTCAATCAATGAAAATCATTACAAAAGCATAACCACGGCACGTGCCGTGGCATAACCATGTTGACAGTAACACCGAACGTTGCCAATTCTCCTGATTAGACTGTAATCAAAGATGATATTTTGTTTCTCACTGATCCTACAAATAATTAACATTTTGGTTCTATTGCCTATCAATTTTCTCAGAGCTGTGAAAGCTTGCATTTGAAGCAAATAGTTTGATTTGTGAGTTTACCTCCCTCCTAAAATTCACATGTTTACCCTTCTGCTGTGAGAGAGGCCTACTCATTATCACTTATGCCTGTTATAACGGTTATTATAACTTCTTTTCATGAAATAATTTAAGCAGATTTATTTTGTAGTTACAATGGAGCAATAGTTTTAAGTCATAAATGTGAAATTTTCAACTTCCAACCAAAATATATGAACTTTGTGGAGTTTATTCTTTGTGCAAATGTGTTTTCTGTGTTACCACATTTGTTTTATTTTATATAATTTTCTAAATTGGATGTTTTACTTGCCATGCAATTGTAAAAAAATCACATTTATGAATAAAAATTTGCAAAATAGCTTTAACCTATGATATTTGTAAACACGTATTTACAAGCACACCAAGTGCTTTTGCCATGTAAATATTATGGAGTGACTATCTGCTTTTGTAGAGACACTATAAGTGACGGAAGTGCAATGGATTCAAGGCTAAAATCGATTTCCTTAATGGAACACTTTCTGCTAAAAAAAAAGACATATATAAGGACATTATCCTTCACTTCAGACGTGCGATTTTCATTGGACCGAACATGATCTGCAGTTGCAGTCATGTCTTTAATCCTTGTAATTGCACACATGCTTCAATGTGCTAAAATACCAGAAGTTTTAATCTCAGGAATTATTTAATATTATTATTATTATGCACGTAATTATTTTACTACAATTTATAAACAATCGTGACAAAGTTCTGAACAAAGTTTTCATCAATGACATGGAGTAAATAAATATATTAAATTTTTAAGCTAAAGAACATAATAAACATGCTATTATTGCAAGTTCTGAATTGAATTATTTATTCTTTTCGATAGATTTGGGAAGAAATCTAATAATTAAGAGGCCTCTGGACCCCCGCCTAATGTGTTTTGCTTAAATTACATAACGAAAACTAATGTCATATATTACCCTTAAAATGGCAGTTTTCTGCATTTGATGTAGACACGTACAAGATATTGGTATAGCCATTTGGATTTGTTCTGATTTTTAAACTATTGTTTAATTTTTCTGTTTTGAAACCCCCTGTCCTCGGACAAGTAGGGGCATTTTAATGGTTATTTCTAATTATCTCTTCTTTTTTAACTGATCTTAGCTAAATACGTTTGGCCGAAACAACCGCACTCTGCTACCAGCTAGCGTAAACAGATTAGATCAACAAGACGTTGCGTGGACCGGAACATAGGTTTTCAGAGTTGTTTTACATTTTATTTTCACTTCACGAATGGCCCTCCGCTCGCTCCGAGGCGCAACCAAACCAAACTAACCCATGGCATGCCCAAAATCAAGAAAAAACTTTACAAACATAACTTAAAAAAAGAATGTGGCCACTGGAATCGTTTCCGGATCGCCGTATCAGAAACACAGCATCCAACCACTGAGCTACGAGACCACTTGAAAGCAATTCGCTGGACCATAAAGATATAGTGTTTGTCAACAATGTAAGGCGCGCGCAACTCTGAAGGCCTATGACCAGGGTCTCGGGAACGTCAACTATTAAACTACAGAGACCGAATGGAGACGAGTGCAACCGCTGTTGCCAATTCATCTGTGATTGATTTTAATAACCTTACTGCTGTTTCCCGACAAGATTTAGGTATAAATACGTAGGAAGGATTTTGATGAATCGCCTCTAGATGCTGTACCATCGGTTATCTGCCTCAGTCCGTGGCTGGAAGCATTTCTCAGTTGTTGATTCTGCATATGTCATGGGCGAGTTTCGCTCCCAGTGTGAGCGAAAGACGATGCATAGGCTATGTACATCGGCACTCAGCATATTACGCTATCGCTTTTAAGCGCTAACAGTCCCGTTGATCGACACGGTACTCTCCTATGCGGAAAAGTCTACTGTCAAACTCAAAAGGCATTCTTCATAACATAACCTATTTGTTTATTTTTGTTTTGTTTCTTAACCTTTCTGTACCCTTGTCTCTGCTTTAACTATATACGTTCGTCAGCTAGGCAACAAGCCATTTTTCGATTCTAGTTAAATTTTACTTCTTTCGAATTCCTAATAGTAATTTCTGCATAAATCGCTTACTTTTATATTTATATTCGAGAATTATGTTGTTGCGATAATAGATAATATATGTTGCCATTACAAGCAACGTCCCCACTTGCATAGGTGACCACAGTCCACTGCAGTCCAGTTAGATCCTATAAATGCGTCATTATTGTCCATTTTTTACATAACTATCATAAATCTGCATAAACAAACAATTTAATAATTAAAATTTAAAATGTAAGGTTAGTTTATTATTTGAAATTAATCGCCATTTTGGTACTAGCGTAGCCCGCTGACTAAAAAAGCGCTTTTATTTAGCGCTAACTACGCTAACGTTCGCTTTTCTGCTGAGGTGTAGTTCAATGCCGATTTGGCGGTTAGCGCTTGCGCTAACAATCGCTAAGATCCGTTGAACATAGCCTTGTCTTTTGATATTTGAAGAGACACACGACACAACAGATAGAATTGCCAACTGTGGCAGCCAAAATCAGTCGTAACACTCGCGAATAAAGCCTAGTTCTCTCTGGTCAATAGGAGATATGTGACGTCAGAACCCCTGTCAGAGATTGGCATGACGGATTGCTCAACAGACTACCGTCCTTCGGACTGTCAGCCTCGCTCTGCAGCTGGCTTGCCAGTTTCCTTAAGAACCGATCTCTGCACGTTGCAGTTGATGGACACACCTCGGACACATTGACCATTAACGCGGGCGTGCCTCAGGACACAATACTTTCACCAACTCTGCTCCTCATCTATATTAATGATCTATTGACCGAAACGAATATTCCTGTTTACAGTTTTGCAGATTACAGTACCCTTGTATCTCAATTTAGATTAGAAAAACCTTTACCAGCGACTGAGACTTACCACCGCAGACAGGAGCACCAGCACATTACAGCAATTAATCAAGACCTGGAGAAAGTTCAAACTTGGGGCGACAGAAATTTGGTCCCGTTTAGTGCATCAAATACCCAAGCAGCCACGTTTACCAAGAGGGCCAAGACGGCGGGCCCTGACATCATTATGGCAGGATCGACGATTCCTTCATCCTCGTCAATCGGACTACCGTGTGTCTCGGTCAACAGCAATATGTCCTGGCATGACCACGTTGCTAACATCGCAAAGTCCAGCCTCCCAGAATCTTGGTGCGCTATTTCGCAACAGAAAACTGTATACACCGCAGCAGTTGCTCTTTCTCTACAAAGCGCAAATATAAGATCGTGCTTAGAATATTGCTCAATTTGCGTGCCGCACCAAAGCACACCCTAAATCTCCTGGATTCCATTCAGAAGAGCTGTGCGTCTCGTCGGCTATCCGGAGTTGACCTGGAATCTGGAACACCGCAGACATGTGGCCGAGATGTCCCTGTTTTACAGATACTTTCACGGCAGATGTTCCCAAGATTAGGCCCGCCTTATCCCGCCCCTGGCAACGCCTGTCAGACAGTCGCGACAGACGGCAAGAGCATACCAGTTCGTCGTACAACTGGAAACACCTAGAACATCGCTTTACAAGAACTCCTTTGTCTGGCGCACTGCATGACACTGGACCTCACTCCCCCAGGACATCTCCTAATTACAACCTACAACTATTCAAGAACCGTGTCAATCAACATCTTCGCACGCACACCGCTCGTAGAGCGCCATAGGATCTTCCTTTAGTATGTATGCCACTGCTAATAAATAAATAAAAAAAAAAACTAAAGATATGATGTTAGTCAACAATGTAATGCGCGCGCATCTCTGAAGCCGTCTGATGTGGTACGGAAACGTCTACGTGATATCAGTGTTGGTCCAGTTCTAGTCGTGAGTGTCAAAGGAACCCCAATAATACCGTGCCACAGTTTATACCGTACCGAACGGTATAAACTGTGATTATGCTTAGAGGATGAATGGCTCAGCTAAGTGAGTCTTGAATAGTTCCTGCCTGACACCGGAATAAGTGCGACACTGGCCTTGTTTACCGTATAGTAATTAGGCTAGGTTAGGATTCTCGTGGGTTCAAAATTGAAAAATTTAATTTCCCACCATAAGCGGGTCAGCGGCGTAACTAGCCACCTGACCTGGGGGAGCCTAGGGTGGGCCCGTTATAGTGATATGGACAAAAAATCAAAGTCAGACTTTTCCTGAGGGGGGGGGGCTAGCGATGTCTGGGAGGGGGCCCCCCAGTAGTTACGCCGCTGAAGCGGGTCCAAAAGTTCCAGAACAGAGTCACCTACGAAATAATGAGATGCGTTTTAAGATCCTTTACAGGCGTAGACGACTATATCAAAATCGGCCTCTCCTATTGGTCGATTCGCATGGCCCTCCGCTCGCTTCGAGGGCTCAAGAAAAGGAAACCAACCAAGTGCTAACCCAAGACATACCCAAAATCAAGAAAAAACACTATTTAGAAACAATCTTAAAAAATATAAATAAGCAACGGGGGTTTGAACCCGTGCCGTCCAGGTGGTACCCAACTATCTAAACCTCTCGACCACGAGAGCTCTTGCGACAAATTGATTGCATCACGAGACATATTGTAATACGAGATGGATCGACCAATAGGAGAGGGCGATTTTGATATAGTCGTCTATGCCTGTAAAGGATCTTAAAAGGCTAATGAGATACTTAGGAAAGAATATACTTCCCCGACTTTAATGTATAAATCTTTGGAGGCACACTTTGCCACATTAAGAAATACAAAAACTTATATGATGACAACGAAGGCCGATCGAAAAAAGCTTATCTTGAAAAAACTATACACACACATCTTCTAAGTTTTAACTGTCCTTATTATTATTAATAATCCTCCTTAAAGAGCATGTGAGATAATTTTCTATTCAGATCTGGCAAACTGCAGCGACGAATAATTTTTGAAAAACATGCAGAACCGAAGAGTAGTAAACCCGCTCGCTTCGCTCTCTATACGGGGGCTCAACAAATAGAAACTAACCAGATGCTAACCAAAACGTCTCAAGTATTGCTCAGGAAAATGATGACAAAAACATACCATCATCTACGTTTATCTTATCATTAAAAACTCACTCGATTCCAACAAGAATCAGGGCGAGCTGTTACTCACCAAGGGTCCCACTATTCCCCTGAGATGCTTTTGCAATCAAATAATTTGCTATACCTCCGCTCGGTATCAGGTGTGTCCCCCCTACGGCCATGCCGATCACCAAGAAGTCCCGTGCACCCTCACCCCAACTATATCGCAAAGAAAATCATTCCCCGCGATATGAGGGTTGAAGTATTTTTAAGCGAGTTTGAAATTCAAAAACTTCGCACAACTGTAAAGTTATCTTGTTTCGAGGCAGAAAATAAATATGGCTCAACCAACCCAACCTTTACTTTTAATGTAAAGGCGTCGGATATACTTCTCTCATTCGAACTCTGTCGAAAACGAGTATAAGTATACGGACCGGCATAATACATATATCATAGTTGATTAAATTGATGCATTTGTTTATAATTTGGCAGTTAGGTATATATTATTCGAATTCATAAATTAGACTGACACGACAGAGGGTGATCCAAGTAAGACTTTAAATGCCTTGTTACTGACTGTTTCTCTCTTTCGCTTGGCTAAACTCGTCTCAAGCGACTTTACCAAAAAGAGCCGAGCGTGATGCACAACGGCTCAATCCAGGAAAAATGAGCTAAACGCGCCTAAAGTAGTCACTTCAAAAACTAATACAACGAAAATCTCAGTCGTCACTCAATGCGACCTACCTCACTCAAAATACTTTCATCATTTTCCGCACCTAACCCGCAACTTTACTTCCCCTCAAATTACTCTTTCTTTTATCTTCCTCCAAAATCCCATCATCTGCCACATCATCCTTCTCATCGACCAAACATCCATCCTACGTTAACATCCCTCTATTTCTTCCTCTTCAAATTACTGCTCAAAAACGTCCTCGTCCAACCCTAAAATATGAAGCTTCGTCTTGTTAGCTTCAATGGAATACGTTGTTGCTATATTTCCGTAGGCTTTAGGAAATGTCTTTTGCCTTGGCGGGTTTATTGTCTTTATAAAGATGGCGGGTTTATTGTCTTTATGAAGATGGCGGGTGTTTTTTGAAACCGAGGCTCTCTTATTGAATATGCGCAATAACATGTTGTGCATATTTCATTTAGTAGTTTTTAATCATTTCACTAATATTTCACTTCACCTACTGTACTGTGGCGTGGCCCTCCACTCGCTGCGGGGCGCATCAACAAAAATTGATCCACGGCATGCTCAAAACCAAAAAACTGAAAAATATATTTAGATTCCAGGACTGAAGCCGATGTGCGACAACTGGGCAGCACACATTATCTAACCCTAACCACCATTCATGTACATGTAAATCACTGGATAAGGTTAGATCCCTAAATTAATCCTTAGAAACTAGTTAACAATCCTCACTCTCAAAATCAGTGATATCCGATTTCTGTAAAATAAGAAATTGCATCAAATTACACATGATACATATCCAAACACCAACATTCCGCTTAAAGAATAGATACAATTCATAATGACTTTTGACAACAAGTTAAACATTTATCTTCTCCAAATCAAAAGCACTTCATGATCTAACTATTCTTCATGCTCTTTTCAGTACAATTATTGCTTCAAAACTAGCCTATGGAAACGTCATATATGACTCAGTTGCCATCATAAATCCTAGAAACAATTCAAAACCAGCCTCTGACACTCTCAAAAGGAGCTTTTAGAACTACACTCATCCCAAGCCTCGAATGCATCACAAGTACTACTTATCTCATAGACTAAAATGCAAATTACCTCGCTCTCTCTCTAAAATCCAGACCTTACCTCTCCTTGATAACAAACACTATTTGAGCCTCTAACCAAACGTAACTAAAAAAAACGACAAGAGGAGCAAACGACGGATTAATGAATTTGACATGTGCTCACAACATCAATATTCCCAATCTTCCCACCCTGGTTATTTCCTTTGCATCTAGTAAACACCGAACTTAAACATTTAGTTACATCAATATTCCCTCACTACTTATATAATATAGGAACCAAATACTTACTACATTATCGCACATAAATTTAGTCATCACTTGATTTTTATAGATAGCTCAAAAACCACCGTGAAGCTGCAGTGGTCATCCCTTAAATTCAAACTAAACCCCTTTCATCACTCCACTCAACAGAAATGTGATAAAAATTGGAAAACCGGAAAGTCGCTAATAATATCAGGCTCTCTTTGTATATTAAAATCAAACCAATCATCTTTGTCTAATGGGGACCAAGATGACTGGATGGTAGAATGGGCCCCTAGTATCTCAAATAACAGACATATGTTATCAACAGCTCACAGATGCTCCGTATCCTTTATGCGGATATCAACTCATATATGTAGGTAGAAGGTATAACCACGGCACATCCGTGGTATAACTATCAAGCAGATGACTTAGCGAAATCTGCAATACGGAATGACAACCCAGCGCTACTCCTTATAAAACTAGCACAATAGTAGGTACTAGAAAGGAATTTTATTTATAGTACTAGCACAAATTACCCATAAACAGATACGAAAGCTTTGTCGGAATGTTTGATGTTCGTTGGCCGATGTTTTATCGCGAGAGTAGGGGAAAGGAATCTTATACCGCACCAACAATATGAAAATTATTGACGACGACAGAAACATACGTTTAGCGAAGAACGGCCAGAACTGATTTTGAATATGCTCTAGTATAATAATAATTGTGCCTCCTTCCACCTCGCACATGTGGATGAGGGAGGAGCTTGGCATATATTGTGTCCGCGCGGCGGCATCGTCTTTCGTATCTGTTTATGGGTAATTTGTGGTACTAGAAAGAAAATTTACATTTACGTGACCAACATTGCAAATAGTTGGGCTTAAATAGAATGGGATATGAAAAAAGGAAGCAATAAACTGTACGAAATAAAAATCTTATTCGCTGAAAACTACCACTTACTGGAACTCACCAGAAGAAAAAACGTGATATGGTAGAGATTGGGTTAATTTAGAACACACGCACATGATACACTCCTTCCTGATGAAAGAAAACCCCTACAGTTTGCCCCTTCTGCAATGATCTTTTATCATTTAAACACCTTATATCGACATGACATGAGCTAATCACTGCTATAAGAAACAATAACTTTACAGGACACTTTGCACCAGCTATGAAATGAGAAAAAAAACACATACCTATTTACACAATTAAATAACATTTAAAAAAGCAAAAACAAGCTTAAATGTGAGTCCTAATCTGTTTCAGGTATGAGATAATCCTCAGGGAAAAAGTTTATAGGTAGGTTCATGCATTCGCAAACCAACAAAATAACAAAAAAACAATGATCAATCAAAAAATTGCGCCAAATGGCCAGTACCGACGCCTTTCAACCAAAATCAATATTTCAGTAGTGCATGATCCGATTAAAAGTAAATTTTGGTCTATTATTATGACCAAAGGTAAAAACAAAACAGTACTAGCTTTTACCACTACTAGCCTTAAAATCAACCATTATTGACTGATTTTTCACTCGACTTGTTTTTAAATGGCAAACGTTTTTAGACGCGTACAGCACACTTTTTCCTGGGTAGTGAATGAACTGAACCGTCAGGTAATGCGTTTGCCTTGGTAAGCAAGAGAGAGAAACAGTCAGTCGTGTTTATCACCCTTTTTTCTGGGTAGTGAATGAAACTGAGCCGTCAAGTAACGTATCGGGCTCGGCAATGTAAGGCTCATTCGGGTATTTTTTGCTCAAAAACCGCTGAGTGTGAAAATTTGGGATTTGGCACGTTTTTAGACAAAACGTCAGGGCAGCCGACGTTTAATTGTTGCTGGCCATTGGATTTTCCATTTTCAAGTTACTACGCCACATGTGCAAGTTTTCAAAATTTTGTTTTGAGACACGATAACCATGGGCGAAGACAGGATTTTTTCCCAGGGGGGGGGGGTCGAACCATAGACAAGGCCGCAGCGGTACACGCGTGGGAGGCTAAGCCGCCGAAGGCGGTAAATTTTGAGGATACCAATCCCAATTTTTACCCAAAAGTCATTAAAATCGTTAAAAAAAAAACAAGGATTCGGCACCCTCCTGGCCCCCCGCTATCTACGCCCATGACTATAACTGTCAAAAAAAAATGGCAGTTTCGAGTAGTTCTAGGGCCGAAAAAGTCCCGAGGATCGAAAAACCGAGACGAGAGTTCGATAGGGAATTTCCAGGCGAAAAACTTTCCAAATGCTTCTCTTCAAAAACGTGGGGAATATGGACTCTTGAGCGAAAATTTATGCCTAAGAAAAATTACATATCGGATTTAAAAAATAACAAACATATTTTAACAAATATATATAATAGAAAATCAGGATTTATTTGTAACTGTGAAACAACAACTCTTTGTACATTTACAAATGATCATTACTACAGAATAATTAAATAATTGACATTTTAAAAACATTGAGGTAAATTATATACCTACATATCAAGTTGCTTTGTTATATTTTTTATTTTTAAGGGCTCTACATGTCTTTATAACCTTCTTCTTTAAAGACTTAAATTTGTTTAATGCAAAACGATTTTTCGACGTTCTTACTACTGGCGCAGTATCAGGTATTGTCTCTTTTTCTAACCATGAAGTTTTATGTACTCTATCCGTTCTCGGGGTCACTGTTGAGAATGGTATAGCTAGGCTGGCATCACCATCACTAAAACCTTTTTTTGACGAATTTGCGCCTACTTGCTCAATAACCTTTTCCTTTTTAGCGGGCGTTTTTTGCTTTGATTTTGATTTCTTTTTCTTTTTGATAGATTTTCCTTTTGCTGGTGAGTCATCAGGTATACTTGCATTTGGTTGTAAAGGCCTTTTCTGTGAAGTTAAATTTACTCTGTTCTCACTCTTCGGTGTCACCTCTTGATCCATACTTGCATCAATATTTAAACCTTTTTTCATTTTTCGAGAAAGTGCCTCATCTTGTTTTAAAGATTTTTCCTTCCTATCGAGATTTTGCTGCTGTTTTTTCTTTCGATTTCTTTTCTTAGTAGATTTGCCTTTTGCTGCTGAATTGAATGCAGTTTCATCTAGTTCTAATATCGTACGTTTCCCAGTGGACATTAATTTATACAACTCTAGTTTTCTCTTTTTTGGCCTTTCTGTGTTTGTCTGATTGTCATCCTTTTTATCGAGATTTATCTGCTTTTTCTTCTTCTTCTTTCGACTTTCTTTCTTAGTAGGTGTGCCTTTTGCTGGTGAATCCGATGCAGTTTCATCTAGTTCTAACAGTAAATCAACTATCTTTCTACGTTTCCCAGTGGACATTAATTTATCCAACTCTAGTTTTCTCTTT
>MU184866.1:66250-77977 GCA_016904865.1 Pissodes strobi | reverse complement strand
CTCTTTTTTGGCCTTTCTGTGTTTATCTGATTGTCATCCTTTTTATCGAGATTTAGCTGCTTCTTCTTCTTTCGATTTTCTTTCTTAGTAGGTTTACCCGTTGCTGGGGAATCGAATGCAGTTTGATCTAGTTCTAACAGTAACTTAGCCGTCTTTTTACGTTTTCCAGTGGACATTGATGTATCCAACTCCAGTTTTTTAATCTTTGGCGTTTCTGCAATTCTCTGATTGTCATCCTGATCAAATGCTATCATATCTTCTTTAGATGAACTTTTCGACTTCTTTTTCTTGCTTTTGTTCTTTTTCCCTATATATTTTATACTAGTGGAGTGTGTTGCTAACGGAGTTTCATTATTTATAGTATCATCTAGAACTATGATCACACTATCATCTGTAAAGTTGTGCTGCGTCTTAGTAGGTGTATCCGGAATTGGAATAACCAAATTGTCTTCTTTGTCCACCCGAGCTGTGTCATCTAAATCAACACAGACCTTGCCATCTTCAGTTCCACTGTTTGCATTGTCCTCACTATAAATATCATTTACTTTTGTAAGTGCCGAATAATTTTCCCCTATTCTTTCTGGTGTTTTTTCACTATCAATACGTCTACTATTTCTGCATCTTTCAGTGTATGTTTTTTTTGGTTCCCTATTACCTAAATGTATTGATGTATCATTATTCATAGTAAGACCTATTTCTTCTCCTATGTCTTCCATTTCGATATTTTTATTAGTATCATCTAGAACTACTATTACACTATCATTTGCAAAGTTGTGGTGTGTGTTAGTACTTGTATCTGGAACTGGCATAACCAAATTTTCTTCATTTTCCACCAGATCTGTGTCATCTAAATCAATACAGAAATTGTCATCTTCAGTTCCACTATTCGTATTATCCTCACTATAAATATCATTGACTTTTGTACGTGCCGAATAATTTTGCTCTATTATTTCTGGTGTTTGTTTACTTTCAATATCAGATACTTTGTAATGACTTCTACATCTTTCAGTGAATGTTTTTTTCGGCGGTTCCCTATTACCTAAATGTATTGATGTATCATTCATAGTAAAACCTATTTCTTCTCCAATGTCTTCCATTTCGTTATTTTTATTTAATAGATATTCTGGTTCTTTGAGATGCAAAGTAGTGTCATTTAATTCAATTACGTCAGTAATTTCTTCCCCTAAAACAAAAATGGGTTTTAAAATGGAACATATTACCAAGGAAAGTGATCACTTATTTGAACAATAAAATTGCCAACTGAGAGTTGTCTCTAAGAACTCCTATGAAACGTGTTACAAAGAATATATTTTTATATTTTCCTGCATGGGATCGATGAGAGATTGCAAAGGCTATAATAATTTAAACTTTCTTGAAAGTTGTAGGGTTAAGTATTTTACAAGTACTTTAGCAGATTCATCAATAGGGTTTGAAATAGTTTTAAGATAATAAATAAAAATATTATAGTTTAATAGTAAGATATAGTTATCCAAAATTAGATGCCCAATTCGCTAAACGCGAAAAATGTGTCGACAAAATATTTTATAGTCCCAATCATCCAACACGTTTTAACCCTGATAAAAAGTAATAGCGAATTTCTTCACCTATGACTTTCGCTCTGGGAAGCCAGCATCCATCGGAATATGAGAAAACCATCGAAGAAAATTACAATGTTTTTTTTTTTTGGTGGATTATTCCGACTTTATAGCAATCGCTCCCTGCACTTCTTCGTATTCATAATAATACCGTCGTTTCAATAAATTGCCGTTTGGATTTCGAATACCCTTTAATTTTGTCCAAATATCTATTAATCAAATGTCATGTAATGTTTGCCAGCATTTTGACTGTCGGTGTCGGTAGGGACGAAAGGATGAAATTGTAAGAGTCGATTATATCGATTTACTTTCTATTTTCTGAACATTGTGGTAAGTATTTACTTCACAGTCTTCTGTACTAATAATATTTATCAACCAAAGAAAATAATAGCTCATAATAATTATTTTCTTTGGTATACTTCAGCTATTGCAAGGCGGGCGAAGCTATAAATACACTAAATCACTAATGGAAGGTGTATTCGTGACTGTTAGTTAGAAAAAAGCAATAAGCTTTTGGGGATGCAGTCAAAAACAGGAACGGCCAATTGAGTAAACTCTTTATTACTTAGTCAAGCTTTCGAGGACAATTTCCCTCATCATCAGGACTTACAATGCGAGTTACACAGAAGAAAACACCAAAAACATCCTTATAGGAAAATTAAAGGTCTACGCATATAACAATTATTTGGCGTCAATCAGGCATTATCAAGTTATGAAATGTATACAAATTTAAAAAGGATGAACATAGAAAATAAAATCAGTTAACATACACATTTTTAAAATCATCCTCGCCAAACAGGTGTTTCTTGACGCCAGAGGCCTGGCGCGGACGCGCATATCTTGACTTGCTCCTGGCAGCATTAAAATCACTTGTTCCAATGTTATGAAAGAAGATTCTTCTTCTATAATATGAAGCGATTTGATGGAATTAAACGCTTGTAGAGACTAATTTCAAACCCGTCCCGGAGTTTCCGTTCCACACGAGCCACATAATTCCTTCCTGACGTTGGTGTTTTCCCAGGTACTTTCACAACTATAAAGTCACTCTTTGCAGCATCATGTGCATTAAGCCACTCTCCGTCTTCTTCTGCCTCTTCCCATTCCGAAGAAGAATCCTGCGTAACCTTTTCTTCCTCATCCTCATCTGTAGAATCATCTTCAATCATCATTTTTTCTTCACAACCTTTTACTTTTTTGAGTCTATCTTTTTTTCTTCCAGCTCATCCTTTTCTGAAGTGTCCGTAGCAATCATACATTTTCCACGCTTTCTTCCTCTCGCCGTAATTTTCCTAGGTCCAGCTTTTGGATAGGAACTTATTTGGTCAGGGGAAATGTATGACACATTATCCGATGCAGGAGTTTCTGCAGTACTGGTAGAAGGAACTGCTATGGCACTAGTCATTGATGTTGCAGCACTGGTTGTAGAAACATTTTCTGCTGATATTTCACGATTTTCCGCAAGTTTTGGAGGTGGACGGTCTGAGACAGAAGAGCAGAAGAACTCATGATCGTGAAAAATATTCCTGTCAAATAGGAGAATCCCACATTTGCGGACTTCACATTTTCTGGTATAACAGCTCGATCCCAAACTTTGGAACACAACTCAGGCAGCGAATATATAGAAAGAGTCTCATTTGGATGCGATAACATCCACGAGTTCACAGCCTCACTGAAATATTTCTTAAAGGGTCCAAATACACAGCGGTCTAGGGGTTGTAACTTGTTGGATGTGTGTGGAGGTAATGTAAGAATTGCTGTTCCATGGTCCTTGCAAAAGTTGATTCCTTCAACACTGAGATGGGATTCGTGATTATCCATTAACAATAGCACAGGGTTATCTTTGCTGCATCTAACATTTTTTGCAAATAATTTCAAGAGAAATTGTCTTTTTTTTTCCCTTCTTTCCCACAACCTTTGCGACAGGAGGTACCGTGGTGACGCCAGTCTCATCAAGATTAAAAATTTGGCATGCTTGATAGTGATGTCTTTTGTTCACACATTCGAGCTTGTCAAAAAATTCACCTACGACAGTTTTGTTGAAAGCAGCAAGAGAGGTGGCCTCCGGCTTTCTGATTGACAGTCTTGGGTTTCTAGCTAAAAAGGCTGAAAACCAATCATCATCTGCCATTTCTTTAATTGTCCATGAGTCTAGAATTCTTAGTGAATTTTTGACAGCGAATTGGAAGGCTAACTGCCTGTTTTTTTTTGGAGTGAGCCCATAAATCATGCCCGAACATTTCAGTAAATACTATGCTAGCGCCCTGTCCATTTCGTCCCCAAAAAATCTGTCGATTCTTAAAGTTAGGCGTGAAACATACATTATCAATTCCATTTTCTCTTGCCTTTTTAACATATATTGCCAAGGGACTTTGTAGCGATGTGTAATTGCTAGCTACTTGTCGCAAACCGCCGACGTTATTTAGGACATCCTCTACCGCTTTTGGCAAATCTCCTTCAGGGAAACCCATTGGTTTTCGTTCGTATTTTCGTACCATCTGAAACAAAACCCATACCTAGGTTTGGAAAAACAGCGCTCACGAGGATAGGATGAATAAGTGGGGGATACAGTGCATAGGGTCGGGGGACAGGTGTCCAATGTATCCCCAACTCACATCATGATATGTTTTGCATTTTCTTCCAAAAAACATAATGTAAGTGAAATACTAATCAATATGATCAAAATACTCTATAAAATGTGGTGTAAATGCAGAAAGTATTAAGTAATATAGAAAGACATTAAAAATATAGAAGTACTTACCTTAAAACTTAGAACAAAAGACTGAAAATTAGCAAACCGGCTCCCGATACTCGATTTGTTAACGCACGGCCATTTGCATTTGTGAACTAATTCCTAGCTACCTTGCTAACTGATTTAACCTGAAGCGGCAGCACAAGCTATATTTAGGAGGGAAATTTGAACGTGTCCAGTATATCCCCGTGTCCAATGTAGTGTGGGTCTCCCCTAAGCTCATTTGTGACTCCGCTAGGTACCGCCTAATTCGGTAGCATCAAGCGTCGGCACGTATGCCAATGGATGTTGAAAAAGGAGATGTTTCTCTAGGTGACTACCGAATTAGGTGGCCATCTAGCAAAGTCACAAATGAGCTCATCGGCTTCTGTTTGTGACTTCTGTTCTTTTAATTCAATTTTAATATATGACTCTAACTCTGAAACTACCATATTTGATATTTCTTATTAGTTAGTACTTTGAGCAAGAGCATGTCGCGTTTATGGAAAATAAATAAATAAATACCTATGTAGTGATGTGGGCACAGACATATGACACGGTCACGTCACAGACATAATGAAAATGACCGTCACGCCATTTTGCATTGTGACGACCAAATAGTCAAATATTAAAATGACAATGGTGATTTTCATTATGACAGTCAGATAAATACAGAGGTAGCAACAGGCAGTTTGGAAGGTTTTAACATCACTTCAACAAGGCAAGATACCACCAAGTCTTCAGCCTATAGCACGATATCATCTACTATCGATAGCACAATATCATCTGCTACCGATTCTGTGTTTGCATTGTATTACCAGAATATGAGGGACATTAAAACGAAATTGGTTGAACTGAAAGCTTCAATGAGTGTTACGGACTATGACTTTATTGCAGGAACGGAGTCTTGGCTAAATGAGTCGGTTGCCACGGGTGAATCTTGCGATAATTTCAATGTCTTTAGGAAGGACCGCGATGCGATAATGACTGGACAGAACCAAGGTGGAGGTGTCTTTCTGGCAGTGGATAAGCGTTTGAAAGCAAGAAAAAATGGATTCTATGGATGTTGTGTTCAAGTGTGTGAAGATGGCAGAAAATTTTACATAATTGTAGTATACATACCATCAGGCAATAATCGTGAGGATCTCAATACCTTTTATCAGTGTTGTGAATAGAATTTGTTAAGTGAAAGATGTATTATTTTGGGTGACTTTAATATCAGTGTATATAGTGCCAACAATCATATTTTAGATTTAGTCATAAGTAACATTTCGGACATAGTTGTAAAAGTATGCCACTTTTGCCAGTGGATGACCATCACCCACTTTGTCTATAATAGAAGTGAATATTTCTGGTAATTGCCGATCACATGACCTTTTGAATGATGTAATTAACAATTTTAAAAGAGGAAATTTTCAGCTTTTGTATTGTGAATTAAATAATGTTGATTGGTCAGAGTTATGTAATGAAAGCAGTATTGATATAGCGGTAGGTAAAACTGTGTGTATAAAACTTTTGATTCTTGTATTCCCAATTACGAGTATGACAAGACCGAGCGAACAAGGATATCCTACTTAGGATCCCAGGGCAGTGAATTCAAGATATCAAAGAGCAGCTTGAGGTCTTTACGGCGACGTCTAGTCTCAAGTGAATTTATGCTGAGAACAGCCTCCATCTGATCATTATTAGGAACAACAATCCTCATCCTGAAAGCAACACATCTAAGAAACTTGTGCTGAACACGCTCCACGTGCCGAATATGAACTGCATAATATGGAGACCATATAGAAGAACAATACTCCACCAATGGCCTCACGAGGGCACAATACAACAATCTTATGGCTGTTAGAGTCTGAAAATCATGAGTTAGACGCTTTACAAAGCCCAGCATTTGCAGTGCCTTGTTGGTTACATTCGTGACATGCGGAACAAAAGTAAGACCAGCATCAAAGGTGACACCAAGGTCACGAACAAGTGATGCAGAACGAAGAGCGGATCCGCGGAGCGTATAATTGAACATGATGGGATTTTTCGTCCTATAAAAACGCATAACCTGGCACTTCTCCACATTAAGATGAATTAGATTTTTATCACACCAAAGTACAAGGGAGTGAAGACGTTCCTGAAGCAACAGTGCATCCACCTGCGACCCAATTCTGCTGAATATTTTAAAGTCATCTGCAAATAACAGACAACAATGAAGACCAATATATTGGGTAATATCATTAATGAAAATGTTAAAGAATAAAGGTCCCAGGTGAGATCCCTGAGGGACACCAGAGGTAACCAAGATTTCATGGGAAAGATAGTTATTAACTCTAACAATTTGCGTCCTGTCCGTCAGATAAGAATTTATCCAGCATAGCAAAGTTCCTCGAACCCCCATAGAAGACAGCTTAGCAACCAGCAACCCATGATTGACCCTGTCGAACGCCTTTGAGAAGTCAGTGTAGATCGAGTCAGCCTGATAACCCTCTTCCAAGGCATTCGACAAGAAGTCGGAATACTGAAGAAAATTAACCTCAGTTGAACGACCAGACATAAAACCGTACTGGTTTTCCACAATGTCCATCCCAAGCTGAGAAGTCAAAAATTCAGTGATCAAGCTCTCGAAAAGCTTTGAGATTGTACTTAATATTGATATAGGCCGATAGCTAGTAACTTCGGACCAATTGCCAGACTTAAATAGGAGTAACAAAACTCAGTCTCCAAGGCTCAGGAAACAAACCACTCCGGAGGGACGCACTAAATATGTGGAAGAGAGGCCTAGCCAAGACAAAAGAACAATTCTTAAGCAAGATAGCGGGGACACCATCAGGCCTAGGGCCCTTGCTAGTATCCAAATTTTGTGGAGCAGTGTATACCGAAGAAATAGACAAAGACAAGGAGTCAATCACTTTGCTGTTAAAGATGGAGCCCCGACAGTCATAGTCACGACACACCTCGTCGGAATATACCGTAGAGAAATAATCGGCAAACATGTTAGCTCACTCAAAGCCATCAGTACTCAGTCTGTCATTAAACCGAACAGAACCTGGAATGCCCTTATCCTGCCGTTTAGAATTAACAAGAGTCCAAAAGGCGTTAATATTGTGTTGAAGGGAAATTTCGGTAGAATATATGAAGGTATTATATGAGACTTTAGACAGTCTTTTACACTCAGTTCTTAGTCCAGAAAAATAGCGTAATTGGCAGGGCTAAGTGTCTCCCTGAACTTCTTGTGAGCGGCTTTTTTTTTGTAGAATTGTTTCCTTCAGTTCCTGGGAAAACCACCTGGGAAATCTTTTCGATGAGTATCTCTTTAGTGGGACAAACCTACTGAATGCGTCATTAACCACTTCATAAAAGTTATTCAGCATTATGTCCAAGGACACACCCAGGAGAAGGGCATTCCAAGGCACATGACCGAGGTATTCGTTCAAACCAGGCAAATCAGCGGACCTGAAATCATAATAATAACCATCCGCCTGGGCGGATCGGAATCGCGAGTCGGAGCACCCTGAATGATAACTGTTAAGGGAGGATGATGATAATCTATCGGAATAAGTGACTCGTCAGCCTCCCTTACGATCACATCAGCATCCCTGGAAAACACCAGATCTAACATTTTATTATTCGCATTCAAGATATTGTTAATTTGAAATAAATTATGAAAATAACACAGTGAAGAAATAGACACAGTACCATCGTTCTCCAAGGCAGTCGAACCAGCATTCGCCCACACAACTGAGCCCATATCAGTCATAGACCAAGTAACATTAGGCATGTTAAAGTCACCCAACAAGTAGTATTCAGTTTCAGGATATAGGTTAGAAACAGCATCAACAGAGTCACTAAACGTGTTATAAACTTCCAGCGCTGAACGAGGAGGAATTTATACAGCCCCAATCACTATTTGATATTTCGAACTTCCCACACACACAAATAGTTGTTCGATGTCAGTTTGAGAATTAATCAATTCACTGTGTAAATGTCTCCCAACCAATATAGCTACTCCACCTCTACTGAAGACACTGGTTTGAGCAGATCCAAGCCAATCTCCGACCACCAACAGATCCAATAAGCCAAGTTTGCGTAAACACTAAAATATCAGGTGAGTATAAAGCAACATTCAATCGGAGGACATCCAGCTTGGTCCTCAATCCGCGAACATTCTGATAGTAGACTATATATTTCTGGTTGGATAAGGACTGCTTATCGGCGAGGGCATTTAGTCTTTTTTACTACAGATAATAGGGTTACCTTGAACATACTTCATAAACAGGTCATTTTCTCCCCCTTCCTTTCTTCTCTGAAGCTCTTCCCTCACCCTAGTTTCCTCAGCACGCTGTTTTGGTGTCATATCAGTGCTGACATAAACACACAGCACTGGATATAGTGGTAACAGCACCAGTTAGTTCATTGACCAGATTCCCAGCCACAAGCACGTCATTATCTCCCTCCGGGATGTTAAAGAACGTGATATTATTCAAGCGTTGCCTTTCTTGTAGCTCAGCAATTACAACATCATTTGCTGTGCCAGATAAAGGGTCTGAGGAATGTACCAAATGAGGAGAACTAACCGCAGACTTCAGCTTGGCAACTTCGGTTTTTAGCTTATCAACTGCTTTAATAAGCTTTGGAACCTCGGTGCACTCATCACAGTAGAACTTAAGAATTCTCCTACCCTTGAGCTCGACAACCTTTATTTCCGAGGCATTCAGCCCCGAGCAGGTTTTTTTATGAATACTTCTTTTACAGCTATCGCACTCGGTCATCAACGCCTGGTCAGCCTCCAAAACGTTGCACTTCAAGCACATGGCCATGCTGGGGTTAGAAATGATGTAGAATAAACTTGTAATACACAACCAAATGCTAAACCAGCAATACACGGCAAACTATGTGCAATTTACAGGGCAATGCACAAGGTTCCTTTGTAATTACATGAAATTAATTAAAAAAGAAAGAGACCAAACAATGTAAACAAACAAACAAAGTTAGGTTAAACAAAAATTCATGTCATTCATTCATATCAGCAACAAATGCAAAATGAAATTCAAGCAAACCCAAAAATATTTTGGCACTTTATTAACAGTTTAAAACGTAATTCTGATGTCCCAGGAAATACGATCTTGGATGAACACGAAATAGATGGGGCGCTAAATATAGTAAATATTTTTAAAGGTTTTGGTTTCTTAGAAATTAGAGAGGCAATTAAAAAGTTAAAAGTATGCGAGTCAGTAGCAACTGTTAAATCTACCTTCTTATATAATTAAAGGATGTGTTGACTGTTGTGTAAGGCCTTTAAGACATATTTTTAATCTTTGTATGTAACCCCACAAAGCAGAAAGAAAGCAAAGTAATACCTATTTTCAAGTCTGGTGATGCAGATCTAGAAAAAGCTTTTGACAAAGTTCAGTTTGGCGAAATAATTACCGCTCTCAGCAATTTTGGTATAAATTCTAATATAATTGTATTATTATCATCATATTTACAAAATAGAACTCTATTTGTTGAACTTAAAGGCTTTAGATCTCAAACTTATATGCCCACGTCCGGAGTACCACATGGTTCGAATCTCGGTCCACTTCTATTCCTTTTGGTAATAAATAACACAGGCCAGAATCTTAACTTCAGTAAAGGCCTCATTTTTGCTGCTGACTGCAAAATCTTCCATGCAATTAAAAGTGAGGCAGATGCAATGGATTTGCAGAAGGATCTGAATGCAGTTGTGCGTTGGTGCGATTAACACGATTTAAATATGAATATAAATAAATGTGTTGTGATGTCATGTACGTGTAAAATGCAAAAAATTAACTTTAATTATACTATAAACGATATGCCCCTGAAAAGAACTGAATTGCATAAGGATCTGGGTGTTTATTTAGAGCAAAATTAAACTTGAATGAACATATTGAGAAATTTTGGGTTTTGTTGTTAGAAGTTGCAAACATTTTAAAAACGTAGATGCAATAATAAGTATGTTAAATCGTTAGTAGTTAGTAAGCTTCAATATGCATGTATTGTTTGGGATCCACAATATACCAACAAGATAGTGAGTGTTTAAAAAGAATCCCTTTTAGAGTTGGTCAGGCAAATACGAGATGTACAGATTTGTTAGTTATGTATGCACCTAGAACTAATCTTTATAAAAATTCCCCACTGATAAGGCTGTGTAATAATTTTAATAGGTATTGTAGTAATATTGATATATTTTGTATTTCAGCCGAAGTGTTTAAAAAACAAATAAAAGGAGAAATAGATATAAGGATATGTTCCTAGTTTGTAGGCTTAGTTTTTAGTTTGATTGTATCTATTATTGAGTTGTAAAAGTTGTTGATACAAGAATAAATAAATAAATAAATAAACTGAAGTTCGAAAGCGTCAGGCGAAAGAATTACAAAAAAAATCTTACTGAAAGTCTGGTACTCAGTATAGCTTTCTATCTTAATATTGTATATGGCCCATTTCTAACAGAGTTTAATAGGTACACAATTCAAAAAATACAAAATTCTTGTATGTTTTAACCAAAGTATATGTAAACTAGTAAGTTCACTCAGCGGTAAATCCTTTGATGTAATTCAGCCACATTCTTTTATATCAAGTGACAACTGGAGATGACCGATGCGTTGTGTAAATGTCCGATTGATTCGCGTGGCTTTCTCTAGTCAGAGATGTATTCAGGAGATTGTATGGACTCGTACCAAAAGACCTACTGAATGCCGGACGGGTGAAAAATCAAGTGAAACTGAGTAAAGTTGTAAAAATATTTTCATAGAAGGAAATTGAAAAACTTTGCTATACGGGGTCTCATTTTTAGGTGATACCACTGTTGCTATTTTATCTCAGAATCTAACAAGAATTTAACAACACTGCAAATCGATCTTGAAAAGGCATCAATAATGGCAACTTTCTGATTTAATCAACTTTGTAGCTTTGACCGTTTCAAAGATAGCGATAATAGTGGATTATCTAAAATATATTTAAAAATATATAATAATATAATACTTCGGAATCTCATTTTTAATACACTTCTTTGGTTTCATGAAAGTGATTTCTCAAGGCCACGTTATGACATGGTTTGATTTCGTCTCGCGTTACGGCATTTTTGTGTCGTTGATTGGACGACTAACCAAATCTATCAAAAGTGCTTGTACCGTATCGGCACCGGCACCGGTTCAAATGACTACAATAAGCTGAGACTAAGTGAAACTAACCAAAACTTGATTCGACGATTAACCAAAACTAACAAAATCAATTAAAATTGATTATAACGTATCGTAACGGGTTCAAATTACTAAAATAAGTTGATACTAACTGAAACTAACCGAAAGTTGATTGGAGGACTAACCCAAACTAACCAAATCTATTAAAAATGATTATAACGTATCGGAACAGATTCAAATAATTAAAATAAGTTGAGAC
>MU184866.1:36539-52689 GCA_016904865.1 Pissodes strobi | reverse complement strand
CCGCTATCCAAGGGAATTTGTAGATAGAACAGAACATCTGTCAGCAGCAGGCTGAATTAAATACAACACAAGGTTAGTGGGCAATAAATTTGTCTTGGGCAAGAAACTTAGAACACCCTATAGATGTATAGGAGTTTCGACTGATTCTAAGTCACCCTGTATATGGGGACTACAAAATGAACTCAAAAGTTCAAATTGAACTTCGGCTTACTTTTTCCCTTAGGAGCCCGAAACGTTATTAATCAAATGGGGAAAGATTCCCAGGGGGTCTGCTGGCAGGGGATGCTTTTAAATTTATTTAATTTTTGATTAACTTTTGAGTTATTCGTCTTTTTGCATGTCAATGTACAAAGTTTCGATTTTGACTTGAATACTTATAGGAAGTCTTTATAAAGTGCCCGAAGGGCTTAGCAGTGAGGAGGATTGTCAAAAGGTAGTCGTCAGTAGTTGTCACACAAAATATCTACGATCCTAACCTAATCATATCTCCTAATCTTGGCTCAGCCTTATACAAAACTCAGTAATTCGAATGATTACTAATTTGAACAACTGGGACACCCTGTATAATGAAAATCAAAATCTGATAAATCCCTGTCGTGATAGCTTAAAATGTGCCCCAATAACACTGGATAAGCCTTATACATGTACTAGGAGAGTTCAACTCTAATCTAGTATTTTTGGAAAAACAAGTTTTATTTGGATTTTTTCTCTAAAGAACAATTACTAACTAAGGACTTAAGATATTTTAATTAATATCTAACACGTATTAGTGTAGTTTTTTGGGGCTTCTCGAACCGCACGCGAGATTTTCAAAACGCGTTCGAAGTCTTAGGGTTCTGAGAAGCCGGATTCCGTACGAATTTAACAAGGATCGCACTAAAGTGGTCTTTTGAGGGCGTCGGGCGCTCGTCGCGAGTTTTTGGGTACGATCATCTTAAGAGGGATCGTACGGAAGTTGTTCATGGAGGGCTTTTAAAAAATCCTTATTTCTTGGGACTTTTTGGGGGGTATTCGCTATGTATTATATATCAATCTCTGGCAACTTGTCAGATGTTGCTCGGGAGGTTTTGTGTAAGTCAGGGGGGACTGGGACTGGGGATAAATGTGTGATTAGTGTATTTTTAGAACAAACTACTCCCGGACATGGCTCTCAGTTCAGAGAAGTGCTGGTTTTGTATGGTATGCGAACTAATGATAAATAGCATTTGATTCTTCTTTTGAGATAACTCCAGTCGTAACAGTAGAACTTGGTTACCTCTCGTATGCACTTGGCTAACTTATCACCACTCTTTGAACGCGGCCGAGTTCTTTGGGTTAAGCCTTATTTTGACTAGTGGCTAGGTCGCCGGTCTAAAAACGTTCCCGACACGACTGTATTATATTTCACTCACGCGTGGCGTAGGTCGAGTAGCTAAAGTATGGGGGAGTCAGGTGGCTCTCTAGTTCTCGATACCGACCTAGCCGTCAACGCTCTTTACTCTCTCCCAATGTTTAACTACGGCTAGTATGAAGGACCAGAGAGGCACGTACGTGAATGGGGGGAACCCAAACAAGTAGGCTGACTCAAGGTGCTTGCAACTAACTTTTTTGCGGGGTGTTGCACTCACTGATCTATACAAATGGATCAGTATAATGCATGTGTCATCTGAAGAGAAATTGATTACGCGTGGGCGAAAAAATGTGTTTATGCGCACGATTCTCAGTCATATTTTTTGATACCTCGGCATTACTGATCAAGCGCAATAACATTCAATCCGTCAGTCAAATGTCTAAATCGCCAGCTGTTCAGCCACGCGGTCGATTTTCCAGGCCCGTACCGAGCTCGTAGTTTCGTAAAGTAGAATCGAATTAGTATCGATTGACGGCAAACCGGGCAAACGGAATCTACGGCCTACCCCCAAGCTACGCCATTCGGCCATTCGTTATTTGTTTTTGTTCGGTTGGGATGTGGTTTGGTTAGTTTAGTTTGCTTTGAACGCCTTCCAAGTGAGTAAGGAGTGTTTGTGTGTGATTTTTGACTATATTTTAAAAACCGAGACTGCTTTTTAGCTTATTGATTGAGTGATCAATTACTGATCATTACATTATGAGTATGCATACTTGTAGATATGGTTAATCTTTGTCGAAGCAAAGGCGCTATCCGGGGAATCTCCTATTTTCAGTAAGTATTAATAGTATAGGTATTTAAACATCTAAAATATCTCTAAATAACCCTGCAATAAGCTGTATGACGTGATTTTCTAGTAGGGTTGATATCATGATAAGAGTTTTAAGATCCTTTACAGGCCTAGGCCACTATGTGAAAATCGGCCTCTCCTATTGGTCAATCTATCTAGAAACGATCCGCCTACAAAATAACAGCTGATCAGTTAACCTCGTGTTTTTAAGAAGCGTCGAGATCAGGCGTAATTTTCGATGCGGCGAAACGAATCCACGTCTAAACTTCTGCCTACAAAATAACAGCTGATCAGTTAGCGAGATTTCAGTTCATAGTGCACTTGTGAATGAGAGGCGCGTGCTTGGCTAGCTACGTGAGGTGACGCATGTCTCCGCGCTGCAACCACTTGTTTGCAAGTCAGCAGATGGTCTAGGGGTCTGCATGGTTGGCCTTCACTTCGGCGACCCGGGTTCAAATCCCGTCGGTTTTGTTTTTTTTTTAAGTAAACAGTTTTTTTCTTGATTTTTGGGTTTTTCTTGGGTTATTAGCACTTGGTTAGTTTCCTTTTCTTGAGCCCCGGAGCGAACGAAACGTGCGGAGGGCCATATACTTGCCAATTGCAGGTCTTTAAATCGCATGCATTCACAAGTGCACTACGAACTGAAATATCGCGATCAGTTAACCTCGTATTTTAAGAAGCGTCTATCAAGTGTAATTTTCGATGCGGCGAAACGAATCCATGTATCTACGTTCTAGCAAGACTTCTACAACGGTTCGTTGGTGTAGTAGGCAGAGTGCTTGCCTGTCATTCTTGCGCTGCGGGTTCGATTCCCGTCGGTCGCGACAGATGTTTTGTTTATTGTTTTCTATTAACTTACCTTCTTTTCTTAATTTTGTGTTAGTTTTGGTTAGCACTTGGTTAGTTATTGTTGATTGAGCCCCGTAGCGAGCGAAGCGAGCGGAGGGTCATGCAAAGTTATAATAATACCTATTATTCGTTTCGCTGCATCGAAAATTACGCCTGATCTCTAGACGCTTGTGTATTTTATTCTGTTTTGTCTGGTATTTGCTTTTAAGGCGCCAAAAGAACCCAATGAACACATATATATTCATCCATGGTATTTATCTATGATTTACTCAAATGATTTAGGCAATATATGGTGCAAACTTAGTTTTTCATTGAGATTTTTACCAAATAACAATGTTTGTGCAAGTGATTGATGAGAGTTGTCTTCCAAGTGAATTTAGTAATGTACTATGTACTGAAGAAGTTTTGATACAAAAATCAAAACTATTATACCAAAATAAATTTTTAAGTACGGACCTGCTCACGTTCTCGAATTACAATAAGCATTGTTACAGTGCGCAAACGCAATCATCCCGAGATTTGCTAGAGTTTGTTTACATTTTGACGTCGTAAATTAGCCATTTCGGTGAAAGGTTATTGCTTATCCATTCGTATAGATCAGTGGTTGCACTACAGTTGAAGGTCTCGGAGAATTGTTGGTACTCGGCCGCTTGACAAGGCCTCTTAAAGTACTCAACTTCTCTCTTCAAAAATTTTTTCTTCTAAAATTCTGTCATGAAGTTCCAAAAACTCCGAAAAACTCGATAAACTCGGTAGAAGGCTGATTCGGTACCTGTTGAGAGTGCTGGCCCTACAATATCTTTTCATTCACTTCGGAGCTTCTTTGGCTTGTCTGTAAGCTTCTTAGAGCCCTTCCTTTTTTCGAGATTGTCCAAAATTCGTCTTCCTGAGGTTGCAATATTTGCCCTACAATGCCTTTTCCTTCGCTTCGGAGTTTGTTTGGCTTGTCGGTAAGCTTCTTAGAGCCCTTCATTTTTTCAAGATTGTCGAAATTCGTCTGTCCTGAGGTTGCAAAATTTCAGTAAAACTCAATAAATTCGGTAGGAGGCTGATTCGGTACCAGTTGAGAGTGCTGTTCCTACAATGCCTTTTCCTTCGCTTCGAGGCTTCTTTCGCTCGTCCGTAAGCGTCTTAGAGCCCTTTTGTTTTAGAGATTGTCGAAAATCTGGCTGTCCCTAGTGGCCAAAAATGTCGGAAAATCTCATAAATTCCGCAGATATATGGGGCTAGGGGCTAAATGGATGAGTTGGTAGTCCCGTTAGGATTCCTGAAGATCAACGATGGCGCTGGCCTAAAGTGATTTCTTCCTTCTTGCCTTTCCGGGATCTAAACTGCAACTAATTTTAATTCTAGCGACGCGCTTCAGGGCTGGATATTCCCAGCCGACCGTGCACGACCAATCGAAGGCGATAATTTTCGCGCGAATGAAAAGTCGGTTGGGCTATCGACGGTTGAGAATACCAAACCGCCGATTCCAGAATAATGAAACGTTAAACTGCGGCATGCCTTATACATTCTTACGCGGGTTGCATTTTTATCCAGTGGCGTGCTTAAATGCGGTTAAGTGTAAAGGACGTTTTTACAACAATACCCATGTTATTCCTGGATTACATAAATAAAATCCAGTAACTAAACTTTCTAACTAATAATAAATTAACTTCAAATGATTTATTAGTTGTTCCACAGCCACCTCCAAGTTGGAGGTGGCTGTGGTTGCGCTCTCTGATCTGCTTAGATATACCTATCTAAAATTATTAACTAGAGTATCTGATGCCTAAGATAAATAATTAAGTATTTAATTATTATTTTCCATGCTTTTATGTACAAATAAAGGACTGCAAATTATAATAAATATTTGAAATTTTTCAGATCTCCCGAAAATACATATCTGATATTAACAGAATAGGTACTCTAAGCTGCACAGCTTAACTTAATATATACAATATTTATATAGTTGGTATGTCTTATTTCAACATGAAAATTATTATTGATTGCCAGAATGTCAAAATATATATTTCTGAATGCTTTTATAGCGGTTGATTCATATAGGAGTCACTCCAAGTTCTGGTATCTATTATATAGTGAATTACATCTTTGTAAATTGTAATTGTAATTGTTGTATTGTAAGCAAGACGTTGCCCCTACCGCATCAGCGGGCTGCAGAGTTGGGCGTGTATCACATTGTTGACAAAAATGTCTAATATTACCCTTCACGCATGGCCCTTCCCTCGCTTCGCTCGCCAGGGAAGGCACAACCAACAGAAACTAACAAAAACTAATCCAAGGCATGCCCAAAATGAAGAAAAAACTATTTACACCTAATTTTGAAAATGAAAAAAAGATGTCTTGCCTCTGGAATCGAACTCGAGCCGCCGCGCCGTACTGCAGACTCAGGATCCAACCGCTGAGCTAAGGACTAGTTGACAGAAATTCGCTAGACTAGACCTTAAAGATATTGTGTTTGTCAACAATGTAATATCCAATATTATACCCAAATCTCAAATTTGCACTCTACAAAATTATCATTTTTATTCTGACCATGTGTAGTTTTAGTTTTTATTTTGACTTCTCGCATCTATTGTAAGATCTTAGGTATATATGGTTGACTAACAAAGTTCTTTTTGAATTTGATGAAGAGTAGTTATTCTACTCAAGACTCAACTGAAGAATAATTTGTTATGAACCAATATGTCAACTTATTTCTAGATCCTTGAAATAACCAAATTATAAATCAAAATATTTGTGTTTAGGGTTGCAAAGCACTTTAGCGCTGCAAATATTTTTATATAAAATTAATTTTTATGATCATTTGTAAAAAAAATCTGTAAACTTTTTTTTGTTAATATCAGCATATAAAGTAGGTATTCCAGCAAATTGTAATTTTCTGTACTGTCATATTCGGCCATATTGCATCTTTTATTTATTCTTTATTGTTGACTATTATGTATGAGTTGAGTTAGTTTAGCTAGCAGCATCTAATAGTATCCTCAAACAACTTTTTCTTGATTTTGTACATGCCTTGGTTATTTTTTGTTGGTTGCGTTCCCATGGCGAGCAAAGCAAACAGAATATTAAGTTTGTTCCAACCAGCATCAGAAACAGTTTATTACAGTCAGGATTCTGCGCAATAACTTAAATGCGTTCCAACCAGAGTTTCTAACCGTTAGCAATCGGTCAATTTTCTGTTCCATCTAAGATTCAAACCTGTTTGAAAACCATCAGAACGGTTTGCGGATTATCTTCTGACCAATGGTCCGGCGCATGCGTAATGCTGTTATTTTCATTGCAACATAACCAAAGTGTCAAATCTAAGATTAATTTAAATATTTAAGATAAACAAAGGCTCGTAATACCTACCTTATTTAACTGTAAAATATGAGTGACGAAGAGTAGTGAGGTAGGTGATATATTGTATATGGGAAGCAGTGATGACGATGATTTGGAATTGCTACTAGACGAGCGGAGAATTGCGGTGACCTTATCTTATTCTTCCATTTTAATTTATCTACTTATTAATAGAAATACAAAATTCAGGCAGTATGTATTTCCTTTAATATACAGGCTATACCATGGATTTTATTTGGCGAGGGATTTGGACGAAACAATCAAAATAGAGATTATTGGCGTTCCTAGATGCAAATGATTATTATCGGCTGTTCCAACCATAGACATAAATTGATCAGAAAACAGTTATTTTACAGACATGCGTATTGAGGACAATATTCAAATCGTTGGAAATCTGTTTGTGATTCCAGGTTGGAACAAACCTATTATTAGTGTTCACGTAACCTATGTTAGTATTTTATAAATTTTATTTACTTTTCCAATTCATTACAGTGTATCGATAGCAATATTAAGCTGATAAAAAAAAGCATTTTGTGATCTGTGTCATAGGTAAGTATAAATTTTTCTGAATTTACAAATTTTTCTTACTTTTCTAAAACATTATATGCTTCTATAAAGCTTCTACTGTACCTTTTTTCAAAGAAAAACTGCTATTTTTGGAGTGCTAAAGTGCTTTGCACCCATGTTTAATTTATAAAGCTATCTTTATCAGTTTTGTAGCATTTTTTTAATGGTATTTCTTACAAACATCCTATTCGCCATATGCCATACAGTAACACTATTTACTTACCTTGAAGCCTAACTAGAATATAATGCAACATATTTTTTGTTGGTAGATATGTCTCTTTTTCATATTGTTTAGGGGTCATGTCTAACATATTCTGCAGATGGTAACCCATATTTGTTTTAAAATAAATGTGTAATGAATGAGTTAATTTTTCCAAAAATTTGATGTCCTTCGCACTTCGAAATTTCATCTTCATCCTATATAATATTCTTGAGAGTATTGCAGTCTCAGTAATTAGGAACACATTGTTCTTAAAATGTTTTATAGCGTCTTGAAGAGTATGCCTCAGTTTAGTTAAATCTAAAAAAATTAGATTATGATGTGGGTCCAATTACAGATATTGTTCAAGTACTTAGTTACCTAAATCTTGCGAAGATGACTTATACGTATTTGTTGGTGGCTGCGGTAAGTCTTTCTGATTCCACAGCATCATATTATACGATTAATAAGTTGCCCAAATTCTTCGTAAACTTTTTAAATACTATTTTAACATTTACCGATAAGCAAAACAAACACATGTAAACAAATCGAAAAACCATTTAACATAACCTCTTAAAATCGTCTTACGAAATACGCATCTAATAGACCTATTGGCAATTGCCTAGAAGTAAAGCCATGAATTCACCTCTAGCGAGTAGCGGTTGTAAACCATAATGGGCGGGACATGGTTTGTTTACTATTTTAGAACATCTAATATTTCACTCACGTATGGCCCTCCGCTCGCTTCGCTCGCTAGGGGGGCCCAAGAAAAGGAAACTAACCCGAGGCGTACCCAAAATTAATAAAAAAAAACTTTTTACAACCATAATTTAAAAAAAAACCTTGCCACTGACGATAATCGAACCCGCAGCGTCGTGTCGGAAACGCAGCATCGAACCACTGGACCACTAGAGCCGTTACAGGTAACTCGCTGGACCGTCAAGACATTCAAACAAACCCTCCAAATGGTAAAAAATTCAAGCCCCGTCCACCAAACTGTCATTATGGTTTGTAACCGCGGCTCGCTAGAAGCGAATAATGTTTATTTCTAGTTTACTAAATTATTCCTTCATTCCTATTATTTTCTCTTTTTAGTCGCACTTTTCTAAAAAGAAAAATTGCCAAGAGAGAACATTTACACTATTTTCGAACTTTGTCTATAGTCCGCCCAGCCGTTGTTGACCCTCGAAACGCATGCAATTACATGCGTTTCGAGGGTCAACAACGGCTGGGCGAACTATATGGTAACTTCAGGAAAATGTGCAATCATATTCCTTACTAAAATATTATAAATTACTATTGGAATATAATCCAATTAAATAGCATTGTGTTTTACTTCACAAGAGTGTAGCCAGACTCGAACCGTAGCTGACTTACTTTTTTCCGACTGCATTATAACGCCTAATTAGATAAACTAACTAACAGGGACTATTACCCACTAGTTGCGCGCTTAAAAAAACAGGTCTTCCAAAACTTTGCTCTAAAAAGAAAACCCTGGTCGGGCGTTTCTATTAAGAATTTTCAGCGATTCAAAGACCCGGAATTGAAATGAATTATGTTAATTCGGAAAAGGCGGTGCGGCGGATTGAAATTTGCAAAACATTTTAAAACGCTAATTGCAACATTAAAATTTTCAGCAACTTAAGAATGTGTGGTCTTAGTAAAAACTTTTTAATAGCTGGGCTACGCGCCGATTCCAGATTTTTCGAGAAGAGAAACCAAACGCAAGGCTTGAAGGATGGTATAAAAGGCTAAAAACCTTTGGGAAAGAGTTAGGCAAAATGATTCTTCATGCGGGATAACCCGTTACACTGCCCAAAAATATGAGAACTCGGAATAGTCAGTCAGATAAAAATCTTCACGTCAGATAACACGTTACGCTGCCCAAAAATATAGGAACTCGAAAAAGTTAGTTCAGAAATATTCTTCACGCTCGATAACTCGTTACGCTGCCCGACCTGAACCTAAGAAAAATTACTAGAATTTTTTATCAATTTGTCGTTTACTTTAATTCTTGCAAGCCTAATAGATTTTCTGTAACTTTTCCTGTGTTCAACTATGGTACTCTTAAGGTGCCGTACAGACCTGACGCGACACGTGCGCAACACGCACGCGACGGTCCAAAATTCCTAGGTGTGGACGGGGAGCGCGCGCGGCGCTAGCGCCGCCTGTCCGTGGCGCGTCACTACCAGTCTGTTGTCGGTTTTTTGACGGCAGATCAAGGAAAGAGCGAGGCGCAGTGTGGACGGGTAGTAGTAGGAGCGTAGCAATCGCGCGAGAATCAGTGAAGAAGTGCAATAGAACTTAGTCGCGTGGCGCGCGCGTCTCTCTACATGGCTCACAGCAGGCGCGCGAGAAAACCGTGCGCGTCGCGTTCGCGTAGCAGGCGCGCGGTCGTCGCGTCGCGTGCGTGTCGCGCGCGCGGCTCGTCAGGTCTGTACGCACCTCAAGACATGGCAAGAGGATCTTTACTATTTAATGTTATTAAAAATCAATGTCCGCTACGCATTTCCTTCAAGTTTCCTTTTTTAATAGAATTAATTTTTTAAATTACTTTTTATTCTTCAGGAATTTGCCAACACATCAATCAGGATTCCGAATCTCAAGTTAATATATAAATCATCATCAAAAAATCCAGTCTTATTTAAACATATTTTGGTATATATTGCAGATGCCATCTTCTGTTTAATTGGTCTGCAGCATATTCTGGCATGGAAATTTGCAGATATGTAATGAGTTTGAAGAAAAATACGTCTGTGGTCTGAGATATGAGCAGAATCCATTAGTTTTGTAACACAATCAACATTTGTGAAGACGTTATCATCACGAGTATCAAATTTTGCTGTTTTTTTTTCTAAAGATTAAAGGATCTGAAAAAATCACACAGTTTTAGAGCTCTGTTATATATCTTTTTCATTAAAATAAACATTAAAGCCCTTCGTTACAATAAGATATTTCTATACATTAATTCCTTTAAAAGCTTTTGCCATTGTATTGAAGAATTTATTTAAATCACCGGTGTACAATATACAGTGACAAGTTGTACACATGAGTTTTTTCCTTTAGCAAAATGCCTGTTATTTCAAAGTACTGTTCAGCATAGAGGTACGCAACAATTGATGAACAATACTTGATACTTATATAACCAATATGACAATGTACACTGTTAAACTCATTTACAGAATATTGTCCCCTAGTTAACTCTTCCAGTTTGACTAATGAAAGCGATGGGTCTTGGTCTGATGCGAGTTTTTGTCTAAAAAATTATAATATAAGAGAAGAACTAAAGAACGAAGAACGAACTAAATTGAGTTAGTTTTGATTAGTATAAAAGCAGTCATATGTGCTGGTTATTTTTTACTCGAATTAGGGCTTAACTTGGCTAGATTCCAATTATTCTTGGTATGCACTGTTGATCTAAATTTGCTTAACTACAGCTAAATTAAATCCAACACATTTCTAGATAATCTAGGTTTAGCGAAATATTAATTGGCGCGCATGTGCAAAGTTATATGTTTTTAAAGTTTATTTAAATGTTTCCGCCAAAAAGGTCAGGACAAAACTGCATGCCTCGCCTATCTATCATAATAGCCCTTAAATCTATAAAATATAAAATTTCTCAATTCAAAAGTATATATTATACTAGGAGCGCAGCAGAAGGAGGAGGTAAATTTTAACAGTAAAAATTTTCCGCCATAAATATCAGACGTAAAACTGTATACCTCGTATATCTGTCACTTAATATCCTTTAAATTGTCAAAAAAAATAAAATTTCTCTTATCAAAAATACATATTATACCAGAAGCGCGGAAGCTCGAGGAGGTAAATTTTAACTGCAAAATGTTCCGGACAAACATATCGGAGGCAAAAGTATATAAATCGCACATCTGTCACTTAGTATCCTTTAAATCGACAATATATAAAATTTATCTTGTTAAAAATACCTATTATACGAGGAGCGCAGAAGGTCGAGGAGGAAAATTTTCACTGCAAAATGTTCCAGCCAAAAATATCAGAAGCAAAAATGTATACCTCGCATAACTGTCACTTAATATCCTTTAAATCGAGGAAATATAAAATTTATCTTTTCAAAAATACATATTATACCAGGAGCGCAGAAGCTCGAGGAAGTAAATTTTAACTGCAAAATGTTCCCGTCAAAGACATCGGAAGCAATACTGAATAACTCGCATATCTGTCACTTAGTATCCTTTAAATCGACATTATACAAAATTTCTCTTGTCAAAAATACATATTATACCAGGAGCGCAGAAGCTCGAGTAGGTATATTTTAACTGCATAGTGTTCCCGCCAAAGATATCAGAAGCAAAACTGTATAACTCGCATATCTCTCACTTAGTATCCTTTAAATCGATAATATACAAAATTTCTCTTGTCAAAAATACATATTATTGAAGGAGCGCAGAAGCTCGAGGAGGTAAATTTTAACTGCAAAGTGTTACCGCCAAATATATCGGAAGCAAAACTGTATATCTCGCATATGTCAAAAAGTTAATACCTCTATATAGCTCACTAATAGATATCACTAATATTTTTAATCTAAAACAACTTATATTTGAGCCAACGAGAATTACTAATGTATCTATTACACTACTTGATTTATTTTTTTGTGATCTTGATTGTATAGAAAGCTCCGGTACCAGAGATCTTCATGTATCAGATCATAAATTGGTTTATTGTACAATTAACCTGGCTATATGTACGTCATCTTCTAATAGCTTTAGTTTTAGACAGTTACATAGTATTGACAGGGTTAAATTTCATTCCGATCTGGAATCGCAACCGTGGCATGTTATGTATAACATGGTCCCTGTATAAACAAAGATATAGACGACAAAATTGATTTCTTCATGAATGGCATTCTGGAAACTCTGCATATCCATGCTCCCTTAAAATACATTAAGGGAAAGAAACATCCTTATCGACCATGGATCACAGCTAATATTAGGTTTATGCAGAGGCTTCGAAATGGAGCATTAAATAAATATAGACAAACCAAGCGTCAGGTGGATTGGGAATGCTACAAGCAGTACCGAAATTAAACAACAAGGGCAATAAGATCTGAAAAAATGCATATTTGAATTATAAGTTCAGCAACTCTAATCAAAAACAGAAATAGCAGGAATTGAGAAATATGAATTTTTATAAAAAAAAAATAAATGAATTACCATTACCACAAACGATGCAAAACGTCAATGAACTTTAAATATTTTTCTGAAATTACTAAAAATGTTGGTGCGCCCGATCCGGATTTTGTTTGGTTTTTTAATAACAATAAATTAGGGCACTTTGAGCAGTTTAATTTTTCTCTCGTAACTCAAGACATTGTCATGAAAATATTGAGTATAATGTAAATTCTAAGGCATTTGGAATTGATCGGTTAAACATAACACTGGTTCTGCTATCATGTCCTTCCATACTTAACCCTCTAACACATATTTTAAATTGTTGTATCGAGCATTCCTACTTTCCCCTTAAATGGAAGCAAGCAAACATTGTGCCTCTACTTAAGGTGAGCAACCCTACTGATTTTAGTCAACTACGTTGTATATCTATTCTCCCAGTGCTCTCAAAAGTTCTTGAGAAGATTATGGAATATCAAATTCTTGAATTCCTGAATAGGAATAATTTAATTCCAGAGCACATCAATCCGGGTTTCGGAGCCGATACAGCTGTGCCACTGCACTTTCTCATCAGGTAACTGATGACATATTTAGAACTTTGAATGATAATAAGGCATTTGTTTTAGTACTCTTGGATTTCACAAAGGCTTTTGATATGGTAATTCATCAGATCCTAGTATCTATCCTAAATTATCTGAATTTTTGAGAGGGTGCACTGGGGTTGGGGTTCATTCTTGTCGGATAGACTGCAGAGAGTAACCTTAAATGGTAATTCTTCAAACCCATTGAGTGTAGTTTCTGGAGTTCCCCAGGGCAGTATTCTGGGCCCGTTGCTAAATACTTTGTACACGTTTCAACTTGCAAAGAATGTAAGGCACTGTGACCATCATTGCTATGCAGATGACACTCAGCTTTATTTTTCATTTGGCTATTCTGATGTTTGCAGTGCAAGTCGCTGCGTTAACTTGGATCTGCATGAGATATATGCTGAAACTCAAAAATTGTTATTGCCTATTAATCCTAACAAGTCCGTTGCTATCCTTTTCTGTAGTGAACCCCATCGAAACAACATTCTGGCATCGCTGCGCATCAATATTAAAAACATTCCTATCAATTTTAAGGGGACTGCAAAGAATTTGAGTCTTGTCATTGATTATAAGCTACGATTCAGTGAACATGTCACCCAAAAACTACGCACCGGTTATTCGGTCTTAAAAATGATTTATTCGCATCGGCACTACTTAAATGTCGAAATTAGAAAAATGCGTTGTGAAACACTGGTCCTGTATCCTCTTAATTTTTGTGACAGTATATATGGACCATATATGGATGCATATGATAAACGAAGAATCCAAAAACTTTAAAACTCATGTGTGAGATTGATATTTGGAATTCGACGAATGAAGCGAATCTCTCATAAGCTCAATGAAATTCATTGGCTTAATATATGTAGTAGAAGAACTTTGCATGCCACCTGGTTCTTGTATAAAATATTAAAATATAAATCTCCGCCGTATCTTCTTCGGAAGGTTACTTATCGAACAGATATTCACAACCTTAATATTCGTAGGAAAAATATTTTAACAATTCCTGCGCATTCCAAAGAGTATTTTAAGCGGTCTTTCGCCTACTGTAATGCCGCATTCATAAACAAATTTAACGTAACCGATTTTTCGCTTTCTGTAGCAGCATTTAAAAAAAAACTGAAACTAAAACTTTACAATGAACATTGATACTGTTTTCTCTAACCCTTAATTTTACACATTTACATGTTTACATTTGTGCCAGGGACTCTTTAACGTTAAGTACACTGCATTGCTTATCTCATCAGCGCCGGCTTGTCTTCATCCACCATCAGTGTGTCCTCCTTTTAATTTTTTTTATTATTATTTTCTCCCTCTTCCTTCTCCTCTCTATATGATTGTGTGGGTATGCTACAAAGTGTAACTTAAATTTATTTTTGTTGTCATCTGACTATGAATATATATTAAGCGGATATATAAGTTAATCTTTCTTTTGGTCGCAAGGAGATAAATTTTAACTGAAATATGTTCCCGCCAAAAATATCGGAAGCAAAACTGTAAATCTCGCATATCTATCATTTAATATCCTTTAAATTGACAAAATATAAAATATTTCTAGTCAAAAATACACATTGTACTAGAAGCTCGAGGAGGTAACTTTTACCTGCAAAATTTTCCCGCCATAAATACCAGAAGCAAAACTGTATACCTCGCATATCTGTCACTTAATATCCTTTAAACTGACAAAATATAAAATTTCTCTTGTCAAAAATACATATTGTACCAGGAGCTCAGAAGCTCGAGGAGGTAACTTTTACCTGCAAAATGTTCCCGCCAAAAATATCGAAACCAAAACTGTAAATCTCGCGCATTTAAAGATCGTTTACACAAATAGTGCACTATGTAAAAATCGACCTCTCCTATTGGTCGATCCATCTCGTATTACGATATGTCTGCGTGATGCAATCGGTTTCTATCAAGAGCTCTTATAGTGTAGAGGTTTAGATCGTTGGGTCTCACCTGGAAAACGCAGGTTCGAACCCGTTGCTTTTTTAAATTTTTTTTTTTAAAGATTATGTTTCTAAACAGCTTTTTTTCTTGATTTTGGGTATGTCTTGGGTTAGATTGGGTTAGCACCTGGTTAGTTTCCTTTTCTTGAGCCCCCGTAGCGAGCGAAGCGAGCAGAGGGCCATGCGGATCGACCAATGGGAAAGGCCGATTTTTATATACACTATTTGTGTAAAGGATCTTATAATGCAAATCTCGCATATCTGTCACTTTATATTGACAAAATATAAAATATCTCTTGTCAAAAATACATATTGTACCAGGAGCTCAGAAGCTTGAGGAGGTAACTTTTACCTGCAAAATGTTCCCGCCAAAAATATCGAAAGGTAAACTGTATATCTCTCTCTTTTTCTGGACAAAAATGGATATTATACCAGGAGCGTAGAAGCTCGAGGAGGTAAATTTTAACTACAAAATGTTCCCGCCAAAAATATCGGACGCTTAACTGTATACCTCGCATATCAGGTACTTATTATCCTTTAAATCGACAAAATATAAAATTTCTCTCTTAAAAAATACATATTTTACCAGAAACGCAGTAGCTCGAGGAGGTCAATTTGAACTGCATAATGTTCATGCCAATATTATAAGAAGCAAAACTGTATACCTCGTATATCTGTCACTTAATATCCTTTAAAACGACAAAATATAGAATTCCTCTTGTCAAAAATTCATATTATACCAGGAGCGCAGAAGCTCGAGGAGGTAAATTTTAAATGCAAAATGTTCCCGCCAAAAATATCAGAAGCAAAACTGTATACCTCGTATACCTAGCACTTAATATCCTCTAAATCGACAAAATGTATTATCTCTCTCTTCAAAAATACATATTATATCAGGAGCGCAGAAGCTAGAGGAAGTAAGTTTTAACTGCAAAATGTTCCCGCCAAAAAAATCGGACGCTAAACTGGATACCTCGCATATCTGGCACTTAATACCATTTAAATCGACAAAATATAAAATTTCTCCCTTGAAACATGTTGTAAAGACTCAATCTGGGGGTGCCATATCGTGTTCACTTAAGTTTATAGTTTGAGTTAGGTTCTTTCATCCGAGGCCTCAATAATAGTCTGAGCTTACTTAACTCTATGTGTATTGATTGTATAATGGTTGATATTACAATAATGGTATCAATGAACTTAATTAAACCCAGTCGCTAATCAGGTCAGCGTGTTTTGCTATCCGTGCAACAGTGTGCAGTTTATAAAATGTATTATGATAATATTTAATAATGACAATATTCTGTAGATATACAGGGTATATACTTATACCATTACA
>MU184866.1:12913-36529 GCA_016904865.1 Pissodes strobi | reverse complement strand
ATGACAATATTCTGTAGATATACAGGGTATATACTTATACCATTACAATGTATATTTTACCAGGAACGCAGGAGCTCGAGGAGGTAATTTGAACTGCATAATGTTCACGCCAATAATATAAGAAACAAAACTGTATACATCGCATATCTGTCACTTAATATCCTTTAAAACAACAAAATATACACTTCCTTTTGTCAAAAATACATATTATAAAAGGAACGCAGAAGCTCGAAGAGGTAAATTTTAACTATAAAATGCTCCCGCCAAAAATATCAGGAGCAAAACTGTATACCTCGCATATCTGGCACTTAATATCCTTTAGGTCGACAAAACATTAACATTTTTCTTGCCAAAAATACATATTATACCAGGAGCGCAGAAGCCTGAAGAGGTAAATTTTAACTGCAAAATGTTCCCGCCAAAAATATCAGAAGCAAAACTGTATACCTCGCATATCTGGCACTTAATATCCTTTAAGTCGACAAAATATACAAAATTTCTCTTGTCAAAAATACATATAATACCAGGAGCCCAGAAGCTCGAGGAGGTAAATTTTAACTGAAAAATGTTCGCGCCAAAAATATCGGAAGCAAAACTGTAAATATCGCATATCTATCACTTAATATCCTTTAAATTGACAAAATGTAAAATATTTCTAGTCAAAAATACATATTGTACTAGAAGCAAAATTTTCCCGCCATAAATACCAGAAGCAAAACTGTACACCTCGCATATTTGTCTCTTAATATCCTTTAAACTGACAAAATATAAAATTTCTCTTGTCAAAAATACATATTTTACCAGGAGCTCAGAAGCTCGAGGGCGTAACTTTTACCTGCAAAATGTTCCCGCCAAAAATACCGGAACCAAAACTGTATACCTCGCATATCTGGCACTTAATATCCTTTAAGTCGACAAAATATAAAAATTTCTGTTTTCAAAAATAGATATTGTACCAGGAGCGCAGAAGCTCGAGGAGGTAAATTTTAACTGCAAATATTCCCGCCAAAGATATCGGAAGCAAAACTGTATAACTCGCATATGTGTCACTTAGTATCCTTTAAATGGACAATATACAAAATTTCTCATGTCAAAAATTATATCAGGAGCGCAAAATCTTGAAGAAGTAAATTTTAACTGCAAAATGTTTCCGCCAAAATTATCAGAAGCAAAACTGTATACCTCCCATATCTGTCACTTAATATCGTAAAAAACTGTATATCTCGCATATCTGGCACCTAATATTTTTTAAATCAAAAAAATGTAAAATTTCTCTTGTCAAAAATACATATACATATTATACCAGGAACGCAGAAGGTCGTGGAGGGAAATTTTAACTGCAAAATGTTCCCGCCAGAAAATCACGAACGAAACTGTATGCATCGTTTATCTACCACCTTTAAATCGAAAAAAATATAAAATTTCTGTTGTCAAAAATACCTAATATACCAGGAGCACAGAAGCTCGATGAGGTAAATTTTAACTGCAAAATGTTCCCGCCAAAAAATCACGAACGAAACTGTATGCATCGTTGATCGACCACCTATAACCTTTTAAATCGACAAAATATAAAATTTCTCTATACCAGGAGCGCAGGAGCTCTAGTAGGTAAGTTTGAACTACAAAATGTTCCCGCCAAAAATATCAGAAATAAACCTGTGTACCTCGCATACTTTGTGACTTAATCCTATAAATCGAGAAATTATAAATTTTCTCTTGTCAAAAATACATATTATACCAGGAGCGCAGAAGCTCGAAGAGGTAAATTGTAACTGCAAAATGTTCCCGCCATAAATATCGGAAGCAAAACTGTATATCTCGCATATCTGGCACTTAATATCCTTTAGATCGACAAAATATAAAATTTATCTTGTCAAAAATACATGTTATACGAGGAACGCAGAAGCTCGAGGAGGTAAATTTTAACGGCAAAATGTTTTCGGCAAAAATATTAGAAGCAAAACTGTGTACCTCGCATATCTGTAACTTAATCCTTCAAATCGAAAAAATATTAAATTTCTCTTGGCAAAAATACATATTGTACTAGGAGCGCAGAAGCTCTAGGAGGTAAATTTAATCTGGAAAATGTTCCCGCCGAAACTATCGGAAGCAAAACTGACGTATGTCTGTCACTTAATATCCTTTAAGTCGATAAAATATAAAATTTTTCATATCAAAAATACATGTGATACCATGAGCGTAGAAGCTCGAGGGAGTAAAATTTAACTGCAAAATGTTCCCGCCAAAAAGTCACCAACGAAACTGTATGCATCATTTATCTACCACCTAATATCCCTCAAATAGACATAATATAAAATTTCTCTTGTCAAAAATGCATATTATACCAGAAGCGCAGAAGCTCGAGGAGGTAAATTTTAGCTGCAAAATGTTCCCGCCTAAAAGGTCCCAGACAAAACTGTACACCTCGCCTATCTGTCACATAAATTTTAACTTCAAAATGTTCCCGCCAAAAAGATCAGGAGCAACACTGTATACCTTGCCTATCTGTAAGTTAATATCCATTAAAACGATCATACAAAATTTCTCTTACCAAAAATACATATTATACCAGGCACAGAAGCTCGAGGAGGTAAGTCATAAGCGCAAATTGTTCCCGCCAAGGAGATCAGGAGGAAAACTGTATACCGGGCCTATGATGGCACCTAATATTTTAATAATATGTACTTTGTTAAGGGATATTTTATCGATTTAATGCATGTTAGATGAGAGATAGGCGAGATACATAGTTTTGCCTATCATTTTGGCGGTTATCGTTTTAATGGGTATGGTGGAACATTTTCCGGCTAAAATTTACCTCCCCGGGCTGCTATATAATAGGCATATTCTTCTCGAGAAATTTTATCTTTTAATATAATGTTGATGCAAATAATATTTGAACATTGGTTGACGAGGAATATAGATTTGCTTCTGATCTTTTTGGCGGGAACACTACTCTGTTAATACTTATATGTATTTTCGTTGAAATTTGTAGATATAAATTTTTAAGTGTTTCGATAAATCTGTATTTCACCGGTTTTAATTTTTTTAAACTCCTCGAAATTTCTAACTGATCAATAAAACAATTAGTAGTCCAGTTACAAATATTACTTTATTTTACTGATTTCATGTGGTAACTTACAATATTGTACTTGTACATTTATATCAGTTTACTCAGTGTTACATCGACTTATTTAAGGGTTCATAACTTAGTTGATGCAAATAAAGAATAAACTAAACATAGATATAATCTAAAGTAAGAAAATATTCTTTCAGGATTTTACTGTCATAATAACGTTCAATACCTTTTTGTAATTATTTTTGGTTGATATGTCCCTTACCACATACATAATTGCGAAAAATGAATATCGACATAAAATAATAAATAGGTACCAATTACAAATATATAACTACACAGAAAAGGAATGTGAATAGTTCTAAATACATACACTGAAGTTTTAAGTAACAAGTATTCTATTTAGTTGTCTATTATGGTTTATATAATTGTCCATAATGGTTGCTTGATAGTGAATAAAATATAGACATACTTCAAAATTCAAAAGTAACAATAAATAGTTGTATCTTACAAAAAAATCATCTGATGGGATCTTTATTGACTGAAATATTTGCAGATTATCAGATTATTAAATTGTTAATTAAACGAGTTGCGTGCTTTTTTTACTGAATTTATTTCGCAATCTCATATTTTCTATAGAAAGAATAGCATTTTAAATAGAAAGTTATAGCAATTTAGCAAACATGCAAATATAACTTTCAAAGAGTGAAAAGGCAGCCTATTATCTTTTTTATATTATGAATTATTATTCGGGTTTAAATTTCAAGATGCCTTTTCATAAGCAGTACAAATTAAATATAAAAAAACGTTAAGTTTTAAACTTTAGTTTCAATTTTAGCATGCAAATTTTCCCAATGGAAGGTATAGTTTTTCTGCAGCTTTAAAGTTTGTCTATACTTATTACTTATTTGTTTCCGAAATATTTAGTACACCGTTTACAGTCATTGGAGAAAAAGTTGTAACAAGCACGAGTAATACTATATTCAAAAGCAAGAGTATGTAATATTGCTCTTGCATTAAAGTGTTACTCCAGAATAGAACAATAGCACCCTGACATTTAAGCATAATATCTGTTTGGTAGAGAGTTTTCTAAACATATTAACAAATAACAGTTTTATATACATTCACAAGCTAGTAATCCTAATAGATACTTATTCAGGAGTGTCAGTAGAATCGGAGTATTAGATAATGATACAAGTAAAAAGACTTTTCTTTGCTACAGTTATCGCCAATACTATTTTTTTAAATACTGTTAAATGAAAGTACTGATCTTAAAGTTATATATTATACGTTAGCTAGGACCCGTAAGAAATTAGAGCGTGTAATAGAAATATATATTACCTAATAGCTCTTAATAAAGCACTAAACATTTAGTGTCACATCTCTTATTTTGAAAAACACATGTTGCTTAAGCTAAATGGAGACTAGACAGGATGACCTTAAGTTTTCATTTCAAGCTTATAAATGAAGGACAAAAATGTATGCACTTCTATCTGTTTATATTTTAATTAATAAGCAGTCTATATTTGTGTATATACAACGTTCTTAATAATTAATATCAATTAAACAAACATACATATAATTTTAAAATTAAAAACTAACTATACATGAACATGCATATAAGCTTCTAGAAACACTAACATAACATTTATATTCACAAAAATGTGGAAAACAAAAGATATTATCAGTCAGGCCAATACACATATAGGTTTCTATACTATATACATAATAAATTTACAAAAATGTACAAAAGGTAAATTCTTTACAATACAGTTTTTACAAGAGATAAAAATTGGGAATTGATTCTGCTATACAAATAATGCAAAACCAATCTAATAAGTATAGTTCTGAAGTGGGCGAGCTTGAGGAGAGCTAAGTTTTTAAAGTTGCAAATGGTATGTGAGGATTGATAAGTTGAATTTCGTTATTGATGCTTAGTAGTTAAAACACTCTCTTGGTAAGCATGATACTACAAGGTCTTAGACCATTATCAGTATCCTAAGTGAAAAATTAAAATATTTTAACGAATACATCTTGAGTTGTTGTATTCATGTAAAATGTTCATGTAGTTGCTGAACCAGGTACTATATTTTATCTTTTGTAAAATCTACAAATAACATAAATAAACGATGGAACTTGGCTGAAAAATATAAAAGACAAATATTTCGTAATGCAGATACCAGGAAAAATAAAAATAATGAAAATTTTAAGTTAGTTCCTCTATAGGTTTCTAATCGTTATCTTCCATCTTCTCTGTTTTTAGCTATCTTAATTTTTTTTGTATGAAACTGGTGCTTTATAAGTGTACTCAGTATCACTGATACGTTTTTCCACAGCCCACAGCACAAATTGGCAACATGGCTTTAATTATGGAAATTTAGCAATAAAAGCGACTTAGTGAATTAGTAAAGTTTTAGCAAGCAATTTTCAATAAATTAACTTTGGTCATGGACACTTTGCTTGCTATCTGCTCGCTGTTACTATCCTAGTCACAGGTTATTATAGCAAAGTCGTTTCTATAACGTCACAGGTCAAGATATAGCACCTATCTATGGACTATATTGAATTCCCTTCATTCTAGTTTTTGTCATAATAACACAATAAAAATTACTCGCTTTCTAATGAGTATTTCTCAATATATGCCATAGAGGTTAGGCGCACAATGCTGCCTGACTAATGGAAAATGAAAGGTAAGGCATAGAAACTCAAGTAATGTCAGTTTGATCATTAAGCCCATGAAGATGACCTTAATGACCAAATATAAACTGATGGTCGATTCTCACTTTTTCATAACGATTCCTATTTATCGAAAAAGTTATTCCGATCATCGGATATTCATTTATAAATGAAGGCGCCTGTTATGGACTATTGCGAAATGAGATCAATTTGAATGTGCAATTATAAATAAGTATTCAATTCAATTACTCTTTTTATTGCATCTTTATTATATAAATTAAACAACGCAATGCTTATAGTTTCCGTTTTTAACAACGATATTTTATTATCAAGCCCACATGCTTGTACCTACGTCTCTAATCAACAACACCTCTACAAAAGGACAAAGTGCTTACAAAATTCTAGCTCGTGACATCATGCATGTAGGCCTTTGCGATTTGGAGCGAAGATGCAGGAGTGGGCTTGCGGGTGGAAGGCGTAATTGGTTGCAACGTTGCCAGACTACCACGATAGTAGCGAATATTAGGATGCCCATATATAAAATAATGTATCTCTTACATCACAATTTATCCAATATTGTAAAAAACATATTTCCATATGATGTTCTTTCCTCTTTTTATAATGTGATATTTCGTAATTTATTTATTTAATTATCTAATACTACTATCTTGTTCGTGCACTTTCCTAAAATAACACTTTCCTTATAGAGGGCAACATGGCCTGAGACAATGTAACAGAAAGGAGAAGCAAAATAAACAATAAACGGTCAGTTTTGCCAACTCAGTAGAAATTCTACTAACTCTGGTACATTTCGCAGAGGCCCCGGTAGGAATTTTTACCGTTAGTAGGTCAGTAGGATTTTGGTAGGTTTGGTCATAATAATAAACAATAATTGTAAGTTAAAATCACTATGCTAGCGACATCTATGAACAATACTCTCAATCTCTATCCCTATAATAACGCCAGTTTAATCGGCTGCACGGATGGCAGTTGGCGCTCTGGAATTTTCCACGCCGGGGCCCGGGGATTCATCTAGGTAATATGTTTACTATTTTGTATTGCTCATTGCGTCACTTGTCATTTATGTTATATTTTTCGTCGTTCTCTAGTAAGAATCAGTGTGATTATTGTTGATTTATTTATTAGTGTTTATGCTGCTTATTTTTTTTATTTCGGTGTTTTTATTTTCAAGTTTCATATAAATACAAGGAGCAACATAACATTTAGATTGTTTTTTAATATTTCGTTTCGTTATTTAAAGAAAATGTGATTTTTTTGAAAGTTTAGTAGTATTCTAGTAGAATTTTCGGTTTGATTTAGTGGGACGATTGAGTCGGCAACACTGCAAACGATTAGTTTGCAAAATTGCCAATGATGGCTGCGGCAATTAGTGTTATTTTCTTGCATTTTTCCGAAATCGGAACTATTTATGTGCTTTTAGGTGCGTGAAACTTGTACGTAATATTTCGTTATATATTTAGGTATACATTTTATAATATTAGGCGTATTTTTAAATACATAAAATTATATATTTCGAATTTCAAGGCATGTTGCTTTTATGCAGCTCGACCACTTTGTGTACTGAACAGTTTATAAATTTTGGTTGGTGTTTAATTGTATGTTTTTCTCTGAGTGTCGGCTACTTTTGTGGTAAGACTCCTAGTGTACTTATGCCTCAAAAGTGTTGTATTCCTGGCTGTAATGGAAACTATAAAAATGGGCGTAAAAGTTTATGTTTAAGTTTATGGCGCAGGTGTAAGAGAGTTGGGAGCCTGCATTTATTACTACACCTACTATTAAACCAAAACCAAATGTAACTTTTGCCAATAAGTATGTCACATTCTTTAAAATAAGTTAACTATTGATAATTTTCATAAATATTTATGATTAAATTTGCAAGGCCTACATCGATGACGTCACACGGCAAGCACTAAGTCCTTGTTATTAAGTGGGTATTGCTCTAATATTAAGATTATAGCGTCCTAATAAGAATCGTTATTTAGTGAGAATTTCCCTGAAAGTAATTAAATTCACAAGTCACTAAATCGAATAAAACTTCATACTCATTGTTAGAACAAACCCAAAATGATTTGAGAGATTAACCAAAACTATCTACGTTTATTCACTTAAATACCTACTTAATATGGCTTTAAGATTACATTCAATAATTACACGTAATATGCAACCGTTAAAGTGCACGATTATTATTCAGTGTTAATAAAGCTTACTTATTTTTTGACTAGATAGTTTTATCAGTTGATTTCTATATAATTACTTGATCACTGCAAAAATCCTGTACAGATGGCATTTATCTTTATCAGTTAGTATACCCGGTCTGCTGAACTTTTCTCTTCTAGAAAGTTTCACGGTGGATGGAACGTTAGAGAATAGGTCAACATAATGTCTTCGAAATTTGGATACAATTTACAACATGTTATGCTATATAATTGAAATCAGCAATGTCGCTCGTATCTGAAAGTCGCAGTATCTCCGAAATGCTCTATACTTCATCATTTTTAAAACCTACATGTATTACACCTACAGTTAGGTATATGGTTCGATTCACTTTTTTAACGTTCAGCGATAATTTCATTTTCTCACTGTAGTTTGAAGGAACTGCTGTTACGGGTAATAAACTACCTTGATAGTTTTAAGTGACATTCATATGATGGACCCCTTAACTGTGTCTTATGACGGACCAAGGGCCCATTATTGGTAATGCAGTCATGACAATTTTGACCTATTTTTCTCTTTCTCTCATAGATATGGCACCCAAGAAAAGACAACAGTGCGACGGGCATGATATGCGACAGGCTATTGAGAACGTACAATACCAGAGTAAGGGCTACAAGTTGGCTGCAAAGACTTTCAAAGTTCCCAAAATAACCTTCTGGCTTAGCAAGACAGTTCCAAAGATGATTTGGGAGGCCGAAGAGCAACTTCCTCTAAAGCCATCAAAGAGGAGATTGCATGTCATATAATTGATTTGGACTAACTTCTAAAGATTTGCGGCGGATGGTATTTGATGAATCCATAAAAAATTAAACAAAACATGGTTTTAATCGCGAAATAAAACTGGCAGTTTGAGCTAGGGGGTTCTCTAAGCGTAATCCACAAATATGTTTGAGAAACCCCCAGAGTACATCATCAGCTAGAGCCCAGGCTTTTTGCAAGCCTAATATAGAAGCCTACTTCAATGCCCTATCTAATATTCTGGACCAGCACAACTTTTTCTCCGAGAAAATATATAATACAGAGGAGTCAGATTTGACTACGGTTCAAAGGGAGCGTCAACAATTTTTCGCTACAAAAGGTCGCAAGACGTCCCTCCTGTTCTTATTTACTCTCGTCAAAGGACGTGCCGCTGGTAGCATAGCTTTCGCACAAGGAAAAGGTTGGATGACCAGTGAAATTTTCTCTAAATTGCTAAAACATTTCGTAAGATATAGGAAAGCATCTAATGAGAATAAAGTTGTTTTACTGCTAGATGACCATGGTAACCATAAGTCTCGACTTCCTGCAGTTTGTGTTTTGCTTCTTCTACACTATTCTCATCATGTTCAACCATTGGATGCAAGAGCTTTTCGTCCACTTGATGCGTATTTCGATCAAGAATTCCAATTACGGCTGCGTCAAAGGTAGTGAGATCAATTCAAAATTGCCGGTCTTTTCAATCGAGCTTATTTGACCATCAAATCACACAATTTCGTGCAAAAAGCCGCCATCCGTCCTTTTAATCCTCGTATTTTTGAGGACTGGCAGTTTACGCCAGCTTTAGCAACAGATAAGCAGATTCCCGATATTCAAGGCGAAATCAGCGAAAACCAAATGGAATTAGACATTGGAGACCAACCAAGTACAACTGATCATAACTCGTTTTCATCGTCCCCGGTGAAAGAAGTTTTACCTCATCCTCAAACTGTAGCCATTGATGCTGATAAAAGAAAAGGCAGAAAACATGGAAAAACTGGTCATTTGAACTCAATACCAGAAATTTAAAGCTTAAAGAGAAAGTAAGTCAGAAGGAAATAATGATAATAAAAAAACAAGGCAGGACAGTAAAACGGCAACTTCTCATTGCAAATGACGACACTTCTGATGAAGATGATTTTGCCTTAGAACAATTTTTAGGAAAAGAAAAGACGAATCCGATGCCAGCTGCCTATACTGCAATGAGTTGTACTTTAAGTCACGTGCAAGAGAGAAGTGGATTCGTTGTCAGATCTGTCAATATTGGTGCCACAATGAGTGTGCTGGTTGTAAAACATTTATATCCGTATTATGCACTTAAGTATTATTCACCTAATGTTAGTTTGTTATATGTTTGTTACAGCAAAGATAATTGTTTCTAATAAAACTCTAAAAAGCCAATTTTATTCGTTTATTTTATAGGGGTTGACATGGGCACGTATGTGCCTCGACTATTTTTGTAAAAAATGCCCATGTTGTTATCGGGGAAATTAATTGGGAACAAAAATAATGGATTTCCTTAAGGACTCCATCAAGGGCACATTTCCCCTAAACAGAATACCATATAGGTTACAGTAAATGGAGATTTCAATGCTCGCTTTAATACAAATAATAAAAAAGGCTGATCTACTAGACCTGTTTGATCAATATAATCTGAAGCCTCAAATATCCTTCACAACAAAATGCAATAAATTGCATTGATGATATTTTTATCAATTTTGCAGACATATTAGACTATAATTCTAGTGTTTTTGCTACTAAATTTTTTGACCAATCAGTAGTACATAGGTATATCAGTTAAGATGACTTGTGACAAAAAGGTAGAAACTTGTATCTATAAACTTATAATACAACCAATTTCTAGGAAGTTTGAGACTGGGATTCAATAACGCATGCCACTTCGTACTTACAAGTTTTGATAAATGAGATGTTTGCTGCTCTTCCTTATGCAAGAAAAAATTCAAGAATAAATTTATATGATTCAATGACGATATGAAAGACAAGAGAGAATCTTTGCGGCTATTGAGAGAATTATATGCAAATAACCCTTCTCCTGCTTTAAAGATACAAATTAGGAAATCCAAAAAGTCTAAAACAAAAGTATAATAATACAAAAAGAAAGCTATACAAAATATATTCACAATTTTAAAGACAATGTGAGATTCTCTTAGGAAAAAATATCACAAAAGAATCTGAGAAATTGGACAGCATCAGTGCTGATGCCTTTAATCGTTTCTTTTCAGGCATCGCTGAGAAATTGTTCTTGTCAAATATAGATCATTCAACTGAATTACCAGACCCCAGGGCCCCAATTCTGAAATTATATTTCTGAGAAGTGGCATTTAATAACGTTAGGAATGCTATCAATATAAAAACATAATGAAAATGTCAAATAATTGTATCCTTAACTAAACTCTATAATCAGAGCATAGGAAACGACCCGCCTGTTTTAAGGTCTCGAAGGTCATTCTTGTTTTCAGGAAAAACTGCAAGGACAATCCAGTAAACTATTGTCCAAAATTTCCGCAATACCTATTTTTGGGAAAAATTTGAAAGTTCTAATTAAAATCCAAATCTGCAAGTTTTTGAGAATAATGAAATATTTATAAACTGTTCATATGGCTTGAGGACAAAAAAATCTTCAATGCTCGCACTTCTGGACCTGCTGGACTGTCTTTTTGACGCGTTTGAAGATTGGTGGTAGCCCATAACCCTCCGATTTTATCGATCATGGGCTACTGCTGAGAAAGTTAGAATATTACGAATTGGACGAGAGTGGTGTAGATTTGCTAAAATCGCATGCCACAGTCCAGAGATATTAATCATGGTGTCCCCTAAGGGTCAGTAGTGGGACTTCTTCTATTCTTAATATATGTAGATGACGTATTGATTGCTTCTGCTTCACCTAAACGTAATCGCTGGGTATTTGCGGATGACACAACCCTCATCAAGACGGGATATTATATGCTTGACGATTTGTCACTATCGTTTAATTTCAACTTACGCTGAATGAATGGGTTATAGTAAATAAAACGTCACTAAATATTTCTAAGATTTAAAGTTTCTGGGCATCATACTTGATCCTCGATTGACATTTGAACAACACGTCGACCCTAAAGAAAATTGTCCAATACTGTACGTATTCTTCTTTAAAAACTTGAGAAATTTTTTCCCATTTCTAGTTCCACTTCAGACGATTAACGCGATATTACAGTCTTCAGCTACTTACGCGGCCCATACAGAGCGAATCTTTGAACTACAAAGAAGAGCCTTATAATTATAGTGGAAAATGGGTTTATGGAAGACGTGTGGTAGGCTTTTATTGATACTAACGTCTTCACTATACCCTTTAGGTATATTTACAAATAAAACAAGTATCATCAATATTCAACCAGAATTGTTTGCGATATTAGAATTGAATTTAGACTCAAAAGATCGCGTTTCTCCCTTAATTAGTGTGCACCACTCTTCTACAATAGATTGTCTTCTGGTATGAAAAATTGCCGTTTTTGGAGCTTAAGTCATGAATAAAATGCTACTTTAATGACTCTTTAAGCCGTGATAATTTGAAATATTGGTAAATATGTATGTACTGTATTTTATTAATTAACAAGTTTTCAATTGTGACCGATTTTTTAGCATGTAAGCATAAATTGTAGCTTTAGGTTCAAATATGTAACGGCTAAGTGCAGATTTATACATATCTCTCTTGACGCAAGGAGTGATTTGATCGGAAAAAACCAGCGCGGCGTAAGTTAGTTTTAGGTAAGGCGGCAAATTGTTAAATTGAAATGAATGTTTCGAAAATGGAAGTACGTCCAGGCTATTCTATTTGTTACTACTTTCAGATGCTGGGTTACTGAAGATATTTTAGACAATTAGAGCATGTTTATTTATGCAAGTACCAAATTTTGAGGATGTGTTGGCACGTTTTAAAAATCCTTAGGCGTTCATCCACCGTGAATCAGTCTGTATAAATATATATTCTTGACTTATAATAAAATATAAATATACATTCTGGTTAGTTTCCAGGGATAATAATAGCACAGAAAATAGCTAGTTACCCCCAACAAACGCAAGGTAGCACACATTTTGATTGAGAGCCACTTATGTTTGAAGGTGACTGTATTTTTTTTTGTGCAGAATACCTACGATTCATTATTATTATCTAAGCAAAACTACCCATTCCTTTATATATAATAAGATGACTAATTATCTTATAAATACATTGTTAATAAGGTAAATTAAACTGATAAATATTAGTTTTAGCAGATTAATGGATAGTTCTCATTGCAGTATAATTTTGTTTTTGATCCTCAAATTTGAAACTGTATATAAGTTTCAGAAATTGGGCCAAATATTCAAATTCTGTTACTTAGCCCTTCCAATAGAGCGAAACGAACATTAAATATGCTTCAATATGAACTATGCGTAATACATTCAGTCTTGTGTATTGCTGTATTATAGAATGGGCATTAGTGATAATAGAATGGGTATACATAATGAAATAATATGCACATTTTACTTTTAAAGGCCAAGAAACGAAATGTTGGATTAGAAGAAATGGTTCTAGGTACCTACTATATAAGTGGAATATTGGCGTTAACACCTTCCACTTGCCTAGTAGTTACAAGCAGTTGACGATACATTCGTTGGCTGTTGCCCCATATTATAATAAAATATTTAACTATTATTTTAATAATTAAATATTTTCCTGTAACTGAAGTAGACTAAATCACATCCACGCAATATATCCTTTGTTGATACTTGCAAATGAATCTTCTTTTTAAGAAAATCTATTTTTAAATTAAAGGCGCCTTCAGTTCAATTACGTTAAAACTAATCGAAGTAGCCGACAAGTTTCCACGATTTTTTAAAATTTAGAATAGCTGTAAAGCATTAATTTCCGCGCATAAAAGTTAAAGATAGGTGACCCAAAAACCTGTGGAGCTATTTATTACTAGAAGCACTTCTAGAAAGTATAAAGTGACATCGTTAAATTTCTACAATAAACCCAGGTTTTCCTTTTGCAAGAAACACTTAATAATTTTCAAGAAAATCCAGAATGTTTCAGCAAATTCAAGAATATGCTATAAAATTCATCCAAATGCAAAGGACAATAAAATTTTTGAAGAAATCAATATCAGTTGAGTTTTAGTTCTCTGAATTCAAAAATTTATTAATAATATTGATTTGGATGCTCGATCTCATTTACCAAAATATACTTTGTAATAAAATAGTTAAAAAATCGTTTAAATTTTGAACGTAGTGATATAATTAGAGAATATCAATTACTAATTGTCTACCTTGTTAGTCCGATCCATCGAATGTAACGTCACCTTTTGAGCAACATATTCTACAGTGTAATTAGTTATACAAAATCACAACCTTACTTTAACAAACAAGCAATATGCCTCAATGGACCTACACGTCATAATTTACTAAAGACTTGCTAATACCATATTACATAGACACCTTTCGTATCTTAGCCTTGTTAAAATGTACATATAAATACAGCTAAAGCTTGCCATTGCCGGATACAATAATTGACCCTTAGAAGGGCAGTTTAGAAAAACTAAAATGTTAGCTGGTCCAACCGCCCTTTCCGCAATCCCCCCTAAGCGTACGACTCGCTTACATGATCGAAAAAGAAGTCATAACTCTGGTTGTGATGACGAATTGGATCGGGACTGTGTAGATTACCATTCAGGGCACTGGCTCTATACTGTTCGCTGAACGAAAGCAAGATGTCTCGAATTTTTGCAATGATCTCTTCTACTCAAGCATTTGATTCCTGGAATTTAGAAAACGTTGCTTAGAACATAACTATTCTTTGATAAATACTTGTATCAGCAAGTAATATATCAAAGACATTCATGAAAGTGACAAGTTTCAAATAGGACCCCATCTTTAAACATTTAGATCTATAAAAAAATGAAACATATGCAAGGTGGTATCAAATCAAATAGTATTATTAATGATAATAAGCTTGAGGAATATCGTGGGAAGACGTGAAGATGATGAGGCTAAATAGGCTCAATTATTTTCTGAAACACTGAATTAATTAGTGTTTGTAACACTGTGTTTCCATACACTAATTTTTAAAATTTTGAAATCAATTTTTCAATCAAACTAAAACTATATTTTGAACTCAGTGGTCGCAGGAATGATTTATCTTTTTGAAATAGGTTTTACCACCTGTTATTTTTACAGCCTCTATAATATATCTTTTAACCCATATATTGAGTATATAATTAAGCAATAATGTTTAAAATCTGGTGGTGTGATTTCAATTTTTTTTACCAGTTTTTATTCATGTTAGAGCTTTAGGAACTTCAAAGCATTTACTTTCGCGTCACAGTATGTCATAGACTTGTGATTGGGCAGCTAGATATTCTTTTCTATACTGCCGTTTATTGATTATATAGATTTTGAATCTACCACAGAGAGGTATGGTTGCAGAAGGAGGAGGGAGAAGAGATAGGCTGAATATGCAGCTTATCAGATTCAAGACGTTTGCATTAACCACTAAGTCCTGTTAATTCTTTTTTTATGGTAGTTTGTCTACCAAATGACATAGGTATTACTTTAATAGTTCCTGAGATATAAAAATGAAAGTCGTTTTTTGGAATAGCCTTAGCTCTCTTCGGGAAGCTTTCTTGATCCCTCCTCACATGATTTTAAAAATATTTATTTTATTCCTGTAAAATAACCTCGAAAATAACACAATTCTAAATGACTGCATTAAAGGTGTTTATAAAAAGAAGTATATGAAATACTTTTACCTTTAAATTTTCAAAATAATGCATGATTTGATCATAGTCCATGTCAAGCTGCAGGTCATCTAAGCCCGGTAGTTCAGCTGGAGTTACTCCCGGGATGTCCTGCGTCTTGTTCTCGGGATCATCAGTAGCACTAAACATCGGATTGCCTACTATCGTTGCTCGTTTTACTTCTGCGCTGTTTCGGTTTGCTAGAAGATATATAAGAAAACTTAGGTGATTAAATAAATGGAATATATGGAACATATTGATTATTTATTGATTAGATAATATATACATGGAAATAATATAAAATATGCTACGCATATACAGGAAAAGACCCAATTGCATGTTAAGGATTCAAGTTTTATAGATATTTTTAAAGCTGTTACTCTATCTAAACCTAAACGAATAAATATTAGTGAAACAAACTACACTGTACTTGTGGAGTGTTGGTATAATGGCGGTAAGGCTGAATGTTTACGTCATTAATGCCCAGTTTCTTAAAGTATGAATAACTTTATTCTTCAAATATTTCCTATGACAACGATTGTTAATACAATTCTAACCATAGTAGTTATAGGCTTCATAACTTTATACACTCTGGTACTTCAGAAACCGGGCATAAGTAAATTATTGTTTTGCAGACAAGCGGTGTCGACATGAAGTTTCGAAGGATTTTTGACAATTTTAATTAGCGTTGAGATATCAGGAAGGCAAAATAGTTATTCACTGATATATGAATTTGATACTCGACGAGAGTGAAGGGCATTAAAGTTCGAAGGAGGAAAAGGCACTTTACTCCAGATGAATGTATATTTTCCTACTACCTTTTATGCCCAATATTAGGAATTTTTCTATGATTAAATTGTGGTTTTAATATTATAAATTATTCCCTGTATTTCAGAAAAATTGAAAACCTGTAAAAATATATTTTCAAATCATGCATCAAAGATTATAGTTTACAATATAACGATTGACGTATTTAAACCGATTTTCATCATTTAAATAAAAATTATCAAACAAAAATGGACTCTGAAACTGAAGATAGTATTTTGCAAGATATTTTAGAGTCTTCCATGCTGGTATCGTTATATCTGTTGCCAATCAAATCTGGTGAAAGATACTAGTAAAAGTTAAAAAAAAATGGATGTATTAAAAAATACAGCAAAGATGCCGTGCTGGTATATTTTTCAAAAAGAGCCGAAACCTAAGAACCAAAAGCCCCCTGGAGTAAATTAATATAGTATGTTGTGCTCATGTGTGAATGTAACTTTGACATTAAATTTCATAAGGTGGTGGCGTTTTTGAAAAGACAAATCCACAGATCTAAGTCCAAGAAAACGAATTTACAAGAGAATACAAATTGTTACTTAATGTTAGTTTCACATGAAAGTACGAAAAAAGTACTAAAAAATCTAAATTGTATGATTGAGAGTGGTTTTACATAAAAAAATGAAATTAGAAAGTTAGCATAACTTTTCAAAAACTTTACATTTTCTATCTTTTTTTTTTGAGGTGGTTTGATATGGGTGGAGCCTGTTGTTGCAATGCCAGGGTGTAAAATGGTGGTTGATGACGCTAGACATATGGGCGATCTAGTTGTATCTAATATTCTTGACTCCAAAAGGAAGAAAAAGAGAACGTTTATCATTACTGATGAAAATATAGGAGCTCCTGTGTTGAGCATTTGCAGAGAATGTCTATGCTATTTCAAAAAAAAACATACTCGTTTTCTTGCTCAATATAAATAAAATGAAAGATCTACAGTGCACGTACGATTTATGTTATCGATGCTCTCGCTACCTTACTTCTCGCCACTTTATTTCCATTCCGAGTTTTGAATCCATTTAGAGCGCTACTTGACAGTTTTTTCGGGAATTGGCAGCCTTTCTCGTCGTTCAGACAGACAAAAGGGACCAATTTGGTATATAAAATTAAGGTTGTTGTTTTGATCATCAGGTCTAATTACGGTCTGCTTTTGTAGTGGAATTAATCGGCAAACATACCTCCAGGTGTAGTCTCTGTGATTATCGGTCATATCGTCTGATACCGATAAAAATTGTTTAACAACTTGTGTGGTTACCCTTCCTATGAAAAAAGGCACCTTCTGTGACACCTTCCGTGAGGGGACAGATTGCCTTCCTTTGGGGCTGACGTCCGTCAGCGGCCTTTTTATACCGACCTAGCAAGTGCCTGGTGTCATTTAGACAATGATATGCGTACCTATTCATTGAAATCAATGATGAAACTATGAAATTATGATTTATGAAAGCTTAAAGTTTCACTGCTTCACGTGTAGCATCCGGCATTAAGCGTTTGTTTAATATATTATAATGTCTAATATTTCACTTCACGCATGGCTCTCAGCTGGCTTCGCTCGCTCCAGACAAAACTAGCCAAAACAAACCCAAATTTACAAAAAGAAACAAACATAACATTTAAAAAAAATACAAAAAGTCTTGCCACTGACGGGAATCGAACCCGGACCACCGAATCACTAGCACAGCGCCCAACCACTGCGTCACCAGACCCACTGAAAGCAATTCATTGGACCGTAAATACTACATGCTTTTCTCATGATAAAGATATGGGTTAGTTTGGGTTAGTTTTGGTTTGGTTGCGAACCAAGTTGAAGTAAAATACAGTCGAACTTCAATAACTCGAAGCGGCATTTGTCGAAAAAAAAAATCGACTTATCGAAACTTCGAGTTATTGAGGCGAGGTGTGTTTACTACATTTTTGTAAAAGTATGTACAGGGTTTTTTTTTTATATATTGACCCCTCCCCCCTTATCTTTTTTATTTGACGTTTCAGAAAAAAGTGTTTAATGCAAAAGTTTAATGGTTTAAAACAAATTTTTAGAAAAACTATTTTTTTAATCTACAGGGTGTTCCAGAAGGTCTGGGCGTGGTCATATTTTCTTATTTCAAATTGCTACCCCATCTTTTTATTAGATTTTTGCATTCTCCTTACAATTCTAAACATTTTTTATATAACGCACCCTATACCTAATTTTGACGTATAAAAAGATATTGACTTATGAAAGTTGCCGTTTTCTAAAAAATAATAATAAAAATCAGGTAAACATAGGTACTGGCCTTAAACTGGTTATTCACCGTGATTGTTTTAATCTCAGATAGACTTTCTATCAATGCCATACAGAGATGAGAAAAAATGCGATTTTGTTTTTGTTTAAGAAATATAATATTATTATCTACTACAAATTTTACAACTGTTTAATGTGCCCATTTCAATACACTGTATATAATCTCTCTGGATTTGATTTATACTGTTGATAATAAATTGAGAATGATTCTCATTGGTGTCCTCAATGGCCTTAATTATTCTTGTTCGTAAAACCTCTACGTTTTCCGTGGGAGTTTCATATACTTTATTTTGCAACAATCCCGATAAGAACGAATCAAGCGGCGTCAAGTCAGGGCTATTCGGCGGCCATCTAATCGGTCCAGTGCGACCATTTCACGTTTGGTATTTCCCATTAATGTAATTTATAACCGGAAAAACGTTGTGTGCTAGGGCTCCATCCTGATTCCAGATAATTTCCAGAATATTTTCTACATCATTGGTCAATAAATTTAAATATTTTTCCCTATTTAAGAACCCGTCAATAAAAATTGGCTCCATAATTTTATTATCTAAGAGCCCGCACCAGTCACCACACCTGTAAGGATCTTTTAGTTACTAGTTACTCGAGGATTTTGAGTTGCCCAAAATCGAACGTTTTTCCTGTTATGAATACCTACAGTACTGAATGTGCACTCATCAGACCATAATATATATTTTTTAAATTGTTGTCATCTTTTAATAATAACATTTCTTGATAAGACATAATTCTTTTGTTTTTTTGATCTTGTGTTAATTTTTGCACCGGTAGTATTTTGTATGGATAATAAGCATGTTTTTTTAAAGTAGAATGAATTTTGAAAATTGATGTTCTGAAAAAACTTCGCTGCATCTTTTAAGGCTGCATCGTCGCCTCTCTCACGAAGAGTTCTAACTAGCTTTTGCTAAATTTTTCAGGAGAGCTCATAAATGAAAAAGGGTTAGACATAAATCAGAGCAGTTAGCTTAGTTTTAAAGTTAATTTATATGGTTTTAAAACTAGGCTAACTCCGATGATTTATGTCTAACCCTTTTTCATTTATCAGCTCTCCTACAAGTTTAGCAAAAGCTAGTTATGACTCTTCGTGAGAACAGCGACTATTTGGACTTATGGTCTGACGAGTGCACATTCAGTACTGCAGGTATTCAATTATTCATAACCGGAAAAACGTACGATTTTGGGCAACTCAAAACCCTCGAGTAACTAGGGAAATTAAAAGATCGTTACAGGTGTGGTGCGGGCTCTAAGATAATAAAATTATGGGGCCAATTTTTATTGACGGGTTCTTAAAGGGGGAAGAATATTTAAATTTATTGACCAATGATGTAGAAAATTTTCTGGAAATTATCTAGGATCAGGATGGAGCCCTAGCACACAACGTTTTTCCGGTTATAAATTACATTAATGGGAAATACCAAACGTGGATTGGTCGCACTGGACCGATTAGATGGCCGCCGAATAGCCTTGACTTGACGCCGCTTGATTCGTTCCTATGGGGATTTGTGCAAAATAAAGTATGTATATGAAACTCCCACGGAAAAAGTAGAGGTTTTACGAACAAGAATAATTGAGGCCATTCAGGACACCAATGAGAATCATTCTCAATTTATTATCAACAGTATAAATAAAATCCAGAGAGATTATATACAGTGTATTGAAATGAACGGTGGGCCCATTAAACAGTTGTAAAAAGTTGTAGTAGATAATAATATTATATTTCTTAAACAAAAACAAAATCGCATTTTTCCTCATCTCTGTATGGCATTGATAGAAAGCCTACCTGAGATTAAAACAATCACGGTGAATGACCAGTTTAAGGCCAGTACCTATGTTTACCTGATTTTTATTATTATTTTTTAGAAAACGGCAACTTTCATACGTCAATATCTTTTTATACGTCAAAATTCGGTATAGGGTGTGACATAAAAAATGTTTAGAATTGTAAGGAGAATGCAAAAATCTAATAAAAAAATGGGGTAGCAATTTGAAATAAGAAAATATAACCACGCCCAGACTTTCTGGTAGATGAAAAAATTAGTTTTTCTAAAAATTTGTTTCAAACCATTAAACTTTTGTATTAAACACTTTTTCCAGAAACGCCCAATAAAAAAGATAAAGGGGGGTCAATATATAAAAAAAAAACAGTTTTATTATGTCAGCAGTTTTACTAACACGTATACATACATGATACACAAAAAATATTTAAAACAATATGAATGAAACTGAATACAGAGATTGAAAAGTAAGAAGAAAACTATATAAATTATATGCAAATATGGACATAATACATATATGTATCTATGTACATAATATGTTTGTAATTACATATACATATTGTGCGTACATATGTTCATAATATACGCAACATGTTCTTGTACATAAATGTTTAAATGTGTATATTCTCATCTTTACGTTTAAAATAGTCACTTATCAGTTTTTGGCCCACGTGTTTCGATTCCTACTGACCCACTCGCATCGCATCGATCGACTCAGTCACAGTTTATACCGTACCCGTGACGGTATAAACTGTGACTCAGTGTTGTTAACAACTAGACTCAACCAGTTCTCCTTGAAATATTTTGACTTATCGAAGTTCCCCCTCAATAATATTTCGCCTTATCGCGAAATTCGTCTTATCGAGACCAAAATACATTTATTTTCCAGACTTAAAGAAATGATTTGAAGGATCAGTTCGAGTTATCAAAAATTCGAGTTATCGACGTTCGACTTATCGAAATTCGACTGTATTAGACATTCTTAAATAGTAAACAAACGCTCAATGTCGGTATACTACACGTGAAGCAGGGAGGCTTTAAGCTTTCATAAATCATACCCAAGTAACACATAGGATGGCGCTTTATATCCGAATTGCTTTAAACATGATTTATAAGTGCTTCATTTGTGACTATATGGAGTTATTGCAGAATCTCAGATTACCAATTTGCTTAAATGATATTTTGATTCTTTAATTTAGTTCTTTAAGCGGTTTAAGAACGTAATTTGAGAGATGCTATAAAGTAGCTTTTTAATTGTTCTATAAAGACATTCATTATGACTTTTAAGCTATATACTTGCTTTGTAAATATGCCTAAGATCCTCTTATACAGACAAATGATATATTTATAGATACTTTATAAATATTATTTAAAGGCTAATATGTCATTTAAAGGAACAGATTACCTGTTTAAGCAAAATGGCATCGTGAAATACCACTACACAGGATGTTAAGAATTTTTGCCTTTCAACGCTTCTATAGAGAGTATATTTAATGTTTTAGTTGTGTTCCACTTAATAATTTGCTGTCAAGATGATTAAAAATGACAACTTTAAGAACTGGAAAAACCTGAAGAAATCTGAACATTTTACATAGGATGGCGCTTTATATCCGAATTGCTTTAAAAATGATTTATAAGTGCTTCATTTATTACTATATGGAGTTATTGCAGAACCTCAGATTACCAATTTGCTTAAATGATATGTTGGTTCTTTAATTTAGTTCTTTAAGCAGTTTAAGAACGTAATCTGAGAGCTGCTATAAAGTAGCTTTTTAATTGTTCTGTAAAGACATTCATTATAACTTTTAAGCTATATACTTGCTTTGTAAACATGCCTAAGATCCTCTTATACAGACAAATGATATCTTTATAGATACTTTATAAAGATTATTTAAACGCTTATATGCCATTTAAAGGGACAGATTACCTGTTTAAGCAAAATGGCATCGTGAAATATCACTACACAGGATGTTAAGAATTTTTGTCTTTCAACGCTTCTATAGAGAGTATATTTTATGTTTTAGTTGTGATGCACTTAATAATTTGCTGTCAAGATGATTAAACATGACAATTTTAAGAACTGGAAAAACCTGAAGAAATCTGAACATTTTACATAGGATGTCGCTTTATATCCGAATTGCTTTAAAAATGATTTATAAGTGCTTCATTTATGACTATGTGGAGTTATTTTAATCGGTTTAAGAGCGTAATTTGAGAGCTGCTATAAAGTAGCTTTTTAATTGTTCTATAAAGACATTCATTATGACTTCTAAGCTATATACTTGGTTTGTAAACATGCCTAAGATCCTCTTATACAGACAAATTATATCTTTATAGATGCTTTATAAAGATTATTTAAACGCTTATATGCCATTTAAAGGGACAGATTACCTGTTTTACCACTACCACTACACAGGATGTTAAGAATTTTTGTTAGCGACTCCATATTGTTTACTGAAATCTAATATTGATAGTTGAAACGGCATTTTATTAAAAAACAAAATTGGGTGTTGGTAGTAAATTAATACATTCTATTCATCAAAATTATTAAAATTCATATAAAACACTTGTTTGTGATCAATTTATTAAAAAATTATTGATTTTTATGAAAAAAAAGTTATAAAATTAATTCCTAAAAATTTAGAAAAATGGTCAATTTTCTAAATTTTGATGGCGAGTAGTAATTTTACGAGGTAGCATATTACATAATTACAATAAATTTTTTCTGGCATGCCCTCAATAGCTTTCTATACATAACTCGTTCAAATAATTCCATATGCTGTAGACGCCATTCTCAATGGCTATTCCTACAACCTCTGTAATTATCAAAATGTCTGTTTGAGTTTGAGTTTAGTGGAGTAGGAGATATTCCTGTAACCACTTTGCAATATAGAAGATATAATGAGGCGGTAACTCTGTTCAAATATATAAAAGTTATATAAGGCATATTTAATCGCGTAAATTGCATTTATGTCTTTTTAAAAAACAGTTCCATAAGCGCCATATAATAATACTTACACAGCATTATTGCAATTTAAGAGCAAGTTTAACTTCACTATATAGATGCTTTATATGTTCTTTATAATGGTGATGGTAAGCGCTATACTTAGTTCAAGACGTTATATAGTGGCTATATATTAGGCATATATACGTGTTAAAAGAGTTATATAGAAGTATTATAGAATAGTTTTTTGGAGCATTTACACTTTTACATAATAGCTGAGTAAAGTGGTC
>MU184866.1:0-12903 GCA_016904865.1 Pissodes strobi | reverse complement strand
TTTGCGCTAAAAAAACACACAGAACTTTTTCTACAGCCGCATTTTTTTAAATTAAATGCACATTTTTCTCTATACTTATTCTGAATTTTGCAAATGATTGTCAGTTTTGACAGATTATATTCGGGCTTCGGGCATATTTAGAACAGGAGTGCTAGCGGGCGTTTTCACACTGGCCGACACGACAACGACACGATAACGACACGACAACGATGCCGACACGATATCCGACAGGTGGGTTACATATTTCAACGACACGGCACATGCAGTTGTTGTGTGTCGGTACTTAACAAATTCTATATCTTATATTTATTATATTTGAGGCGCAACAAACGATGTAGGCAAAGGCATTTATGGGTACATCCGACAACATCGAGATGTTAACGGTACGTCCCATTATTAAACTGAGATATTTAGAGGCGACTTTACTATACTTTGTTTGAGAAGTTGGTTTATGACCCAGTTAAGTTCTTTAATTAATTTCGTATAAGCAAAAATTCATTTGACATCTTAGATAATTTAGTTAATATTTTATTATGTTGATGGGTTTTCTCCCAAATACAGGGCCTAGATTCCACTAATTCAATCAACATAACCATGCCATATTTGAAACTGGTAATTTTTCTTTAGTTTCGCCTCTAAATTCAAACAATCATCAGTGATTCAGACACCACATACAAAAAATTGCACGAAAATCGCCACGGCACGACAGGATTGCTTGCTTCTCAACGACATGTCGTTTCCTCCAACGACACGATACCGACATGTCGTAGAGTGTGAAAGCATTTCCATTTAATTATATGAGATAACGAGTCCACCGACATCGTTGTCGTGTCGTTGTCCTGTCGGCTAGTGTGAAAACTGAAAACGCCCAATAAACTGTAATCAACGCACGACTGTCATTTATTTCCTTCGGTTTCCATAACCATTCATAGCACACTCGACGGAAAAAGTGAGAATTTTCTTTTCCAAGTTCGCGCTAGAGCGCAAAATAAGGATCCACGGCATTCGTCGATTTTGCGATTTCCTTTGAATTTAGTAATTGGTTACTTTGCGCGCGGCTGTAGAAAAATACTGTTTTCTACCCTTATTCAGGTAGTAGTAGTAGAAAAAATAATGTATATTTATTAAGATGCTACAGTTTGGTATGCTGTTATGTTACGATATTAGCCCAACATATACATGGCATGAAATTACAAGCTAGGCAGTCACATATAATGCATGCTTTATAGAATCAGATATAAAATGTAAGCCCCATTTCTTATTGTACTTAAAGAATTATTTGAGTCACATTGATGTCAAAATATTAAGTACATTTTCTTGAGCGCACTCGCAGTACATTATTTGCTCAGTCCAATGACATTATTAGCCTGTAGACAATTGGTATAATATAATATAAGCAATATTTATTTTGCTACTATATTGTTATTCCTGTATATTTCCTACTTTGGCAAATACTTCTTCATCCGTTTGTCACTTTTCTTCAATATCAAAAATATGGAGAAGTTAAAAATTTTGTTATCCAGACAGCAAGACTTTTATTGGCAACAAACACTATCAATGAAGTTTGCCATAAAAAGGGGTAAAAACGCGGATCTTAACTTTCGTAAAGTTATTCTGGTGAACGAATTCAGAAAATAAACAACCATTCAGAGCGGAAAATCATTCTGAGTGACTCTGTGCGATATAGGAGGTAATGGATTAACACAGTCATATTACTGTAGGTATTTTATACTTACATTTCGCATTTGGTGATCTTGAATACTGCACAAACTCCATTTTGTCGCCGGTTTCCTTTTTCACTTCGGGTTCGTCATCAAACTCAAATACATGTTGTTCTCTACCCTCAATTTCGTCAATAATTCGTTCTCGTAAATCACTGCCAGGACGACTGTCGTTAACTGTAGCCTCCAACGCCTGCTGAAGAAGCTTGTCACTAGTTCGACTTCCATTCCTAAAAATAAAAAAAAGCAATTTTTCTATTGTTCTTGTTATTCAGGTTTAGAATAACTCCAGCGTTCAGTTTTCTTTACGGATATCCATAATAGGGATCAAGTTGAAAAAGTCTGAGGCTGTCTGAAATATCAATGCGGCGGCATTGTACCTAAAATCATATAATACACTGCTGGACAGAAAAAGTGTGTGCTTAAAACTGCATGACAGAAGTTTGCTGTTAGTTTGCGGTTCCTTTTTCCTGTTTTGGGTCCATTCGTTGATGTTCTCTACCCCATATCTGGTTCTTATGTCTTCGCTCTTCTCCCTGTCCCATAAAGTTCTGCCATCAATTCGTCTCAGTATTCTCATCTCCGTTGTTTCCATGAGTCTCCTTGTTTTTTCAGTTTTTGGCCTAGTTTCCGCAGTGTATGTCATTATTCATTATGGGCCTAATAACGGTTGTTAATGTTTTTGTTTTTCCAAATAGAGTCGTTCAAACAACCTGCCACTCTCGCCGCCCTTGCCGTTTGTTCTCTTACTTACGCTTCAACGTCACCATGGCTGGACAGTTCTATACCCAAATATTTAAACTTCATCTTCTGTTGTATGACCTCTTCATCTACTTCAAGTTGGCATCTTAACGGTGTTTTTGATGTTGTGATGCAACGTGTTTTTGAACCGGATATAGTCATGTTGAGTGTTTTAGCTGTTTGGTTAAACTGGTGGAGGAGTTTTTGGAGATCATCTTCGTTTTCTGCTATTAATGCGGCATCGTCTGCATAACACAGGATGTTTACCGTTTTATCTCCCATTTTGTAGCCTTTCATAGTACGAACTTTTTTATTATCTCATCCATTATAACGTTAAATAGGAATGGGCTCAGCGAGTCTCCCTGGCGAATACCGTTTCCAGCTGGTATGGGTTCGGTAAGTTCTTCGTTTATCTTCGCTCGGATTTGATTATCCTTGTATATATTCTCTATTGTTTTTATTAAGTTATTCTATTGTAGAGGAGATGTATGACGTCATGTAGCTTAACCATATCAAACGCCTTCGCCAAATCTATGAAGCAAATGTATGCAGGCTTGTTGTATTCTATTGATTTTTCCACTATTTGCCTCAACACAAAGACGGCATCTGTGCACGATCTTCCATGTCTAAATCCTTGTTGTTCTTCCTCTAAATTTGTGAACTTGTTACATAGGTTGGTAATGATTTTAGTTGTTAATTTTAATGTAGTGTTTAGTAAATTTATGCCTCTGTAATTTGAAGGTACTTTTTTATCTCCTTTTTTAAACATGACAATAGTCGTGCTACTTCGTCACTCTTGCGGGACTCTTTGGTAAAATAGAATTTTCTGGATTAACTTTGTGAGTTGTTGTTCCAGGCTTTCGCCACCAAATTTTTGGAGTTCGTTGGGAATGCAGTCTTCCCCAGGCCTCTTTCTATTCTTTAGCTTTTGCTGATCATGTTGGACATCTGCAATTTCAATTTCAGTCATCTCGTTGGTTGTGATTTCAGATGTGCTTTGTGTGATATCTATTATATTTTCCGGTGTGTAAAGCTCGGTTAAATATTTAATCCAAGTTCCTATAGGAATATGGTTTGATTCGGTTAGTTAATTTATTTCCTTTTTTTGCGATCTAATAAATCGCCATATTTGCTTTTGCAAACCATAAAAGTCGCTCTCCATTCTTTTAGAAAAAGTTTCTCAATGTTCATTTTTGATCTGCCTTACCAAAGCTGTTGTTTCATTTCTGATTCTTTTGTATTCTCTGTACGTTTCTGCTGTTCTTGCCGTTTGGTATGTTTTATAAGCTTGTTTCTTCTCTTTGCATTTTTGTTTTACTTCTGGGCGAAACCATGGAGTTTTTGATGTTCGACTTTTGTTCTTCTTAGTGGTTCTTGTGCCAAGTGCTTCAAGTGCTGCCTGTTTTATGTTATTTTTCAATTTGCTCCAGCTGTTGTCAATGTCGTCTTCATCTGCTATCGGGCTTATTTCGACTTTTTCTTTAATCCTATTTTTATATAGTTGTCTTGTTGTTGGATCCCATAATGACTCTATGTTATATTTTTCTGTTTGAACTATTAGATTTGAGTTTTTGTGTGGTCTTAGTTTCATTCTAATTTTTCCTAGCACCATATTATGATCACTGCCAACATCTGCCGAGTTCAGAGTTCTGACATCTAGTATCTGCAATGGATGAAAGTGTCTACTGGTAACAATGTAGTCGATTGTTGATTTTTGGTTAATTAACTTAAAGTACTTAAATTAAACTTGACTCTATCTACATAAGATTCTTAATGCAAAGCCTAATTTTTGTACAATCATATCACCCAAGTATGTGCTTTAAGCTGAAAAGGCGCATTTAAAAACTCCCTGAGTTTCAAAACACCAATCATAGCACCGCATTTTTACTTCACTGCTATACCGTTTGGGATCCGGAATATGCGTATACTGTGTTCTACCTTATCTCTCGCCGGCTACATCCTATAGATCTATATCATTTTATTGAAAATAATATTTAATTTCCCAGCTTCAAAATGTGTGACCGGAACTGTGTTCTATCTCATTTTCTCGCAGGATACATCGTATAGATCTATGTCTCTTTATTGACGTTGCATTTTCCCAAGATCGGTCTTGTTCTCAGCGGGCTAACGACCCTAAAGAAGTTTCAACTTCAAAAACGGACAAACACAATATCGATCAGATAATTTTAAAGAACTTTCTAAGTTTTGCATCGATTTTGATAAATTAAAGTTGTAGGCGCTTTTATCATGATTATTATCTTATGTTAATTTTGCAACAAGCTTTAATGAAGTTGGTGTTATACAGTGTAGAACTAAAAGTTGCATTTGCGCAGACGTATGAAATTTTTAAGCCTCATCATTTCTTAACATTTTCTTTTTGAAGTGAAAACTTCTTTAGCGCCGCGCATATATTTTATTCTTAAAGATTCCAACGAGTTCTACCGCCTGACGAGTATTGGGTTGCGCGTGCATAACAATGTTTACGTTTACAGTTGTATTTTTTTTCACTTCATGCAATGCCCTCTGCCCTCTTCGCTCGCTCCGGGGCCCAACCAAATGAAACTAACCCAAGGCATGCTCAAAATTAAGAAAAAACGTTTTACAAACATAACCTTTAAAAAAAGCATATCTTGCCACCGGACTCGAACCCGGGCCGCCGTATCAGAAACGCAGCATCTAACCACCAAGCCACGAGGTCCACTGAAAGGCATTCTCTGGACCATAAAGACATCTATTTGTCAGAAATGTGTTTTTGATGCCCGCGTAAGCCCAGGACTCGTCAGGCGGTAGGACTCGTTAGGATCCTTAAGAATAAAATATATGCTAGCGCCGCCCATTGGGTGTGATTTGAGACTCGATGAAATGGATACTAAACCGCATAACTACTAAATTCATTTATTATATTTCCTAATAAGTTCCGAGTTCAAGTCTGAGTATGATGCGACATATCTTTTAAGAGGTAAATGAAAATAGCATTATCAGATTTAGCTACTACACAAATATAAATTTTTATTCCGTGGACAATCGGCCTAAATACCTTCAAATATCTAGTTGAAAAGTGAATAAGTCTTCACGTTCCCTTAAGTCTACATATGGATCATTTGTAATAAAATATGTTCTACACAGTAAGGATAAATACATCTGATTTTCCTAAAATACTTCGATGTTGATCATAAATCAAAATAAATTTTAAATGTTTGCCAAAAGTACAAAGTGAAAAGTAGTTGTCCGATTACTGAAGCAACGTCGGGCGTGGTTAGTACTTGGATGGGTGACCGCTTGGTTTTGTTTTATGAAGGTGTAACTTCTACCACGTGCGAACTGTTTTTAATTTTATATAGTTTTTAATATCACTGCTGAAGTTTACACTTCTGTCGTGCGGTTTTAAGCACACACCTTTTTTATTGTTATCAAAATCTTTATTTTTAAAGTAAACACAATTTTTTTAAAAGAAACTAGACAATAACAAAAATTAGAAACATTACAGATAACAAATAAATAAATTTAATATCGTGTATTGCCTCCGCGTGCTCTAATAACTGCTAAACACAATTAGCAATTGCCCCTTGAAGGATGTTTTTTCACTCTTCAAGAAGAGTGATTCGAAGATCCGGAATGATTTCTGCTTCTCTGTTGCCTCCCTAATATATTTCACACATACTCAATCGGGCTTAGATCAGGACTACACGGAGGACAGTCTAATCGTTAAATGTCAATTTCAGATAATCGTTGAAAATTTCTGCGCTGAGGTCTGACTATCTATCCTACATTGAACACACACAAATTTTTATCAACAAATTTAATGTAGTCAAAGAAATGACGTGGTCCCCTAAACATTCCACGATATATGCCTGTGATAGGCGTCTGTTCTGATTTGTTAGCTGTAGTTTGACAAATCATTATTGTCTCAAAAAAACCGCCACTTTTGCAGATAACATCAAGCGCGTGGCAAAAAAGGTTTTCTCTGAATTGTGATATCTGATTCGATAAATGGTTTATATGTATGTCAAAAGATGAGCCGTGAAAATAGAGTGTCAAAATATTTCTCCTACCTTTGGTGATGGTGATGGTGGTGTTTCTTAGGCATCGATACAGGTGATGGAGGTATCGGAGACTCGGCAGTGGACGTCGAAGGCAAGTTTCTGTGGGGAGGTACGGGTGGTCTGTAATCTTGGTCATTCGATATAGGCTTTTTAGGTGGAAGAGGGGCTGCGTGAGGAGGGAGGGGTGGTGGTGGAGAGGGTTTATTCCTGAAACAACACAGTTTTCAAAAGTGCAAAATGTCTTAATTTTTGCTACGTATATTAGAAATATATATCTTATCTTGAAAAAAAAAGTCAAAGAAAATTAGCAAAAAATTTATAGATTATATTTTACAAGACGATTAGTCTTGCATCTTGTGAAGACTCTAGATTCAAAATTGTGAAGTATAATAAAAAAATAAAATAATATTGTGGTCAGATATAGTCCTGCTATGAACACCCTTCATTTAAAATTTCCTAGCCCTAGTTGAAGATGAAATTCATTTTACGAAACGTCTATAGGTACAGATTTATCCAGTCACAGACCACAAGCGTGAAAATATTCAAATACCCAGAATTCTACGGTTATATTTAGTACATCCTCCATTTAGACGAAGCTGTCTATCACTGGACCTAATAAAGTAAGCATATCTATTTCATTGAGGTATTTGTTATTTCAAATAGCCACGTTCAGAAAGTTTATGGTACCAGTTCTTATGTTTTAGTGTCAAGGTTTCATTTAGGAGTTGCCACTGATTTTGTATGAAAATAAAGTAGTACAAACAGAACAGTTTTACAACCAGTGTGCAGTCGTTCATGTCATCTTAACAGAAATATTAGAATGAGGGCAATTTTCGATGATAACCAAATTTATTTTCAAAGGCCTGACCTAGTTAAATAATATTCATTGGTAAACTAGTCATGAATAAACAAACATATCACATCATTAATTTCAACTTCATTCTGTATGCAGATGACTAAGATATATAGAGCAGTTAGTGGAGTGCTACAGTATAGATCTAGATCGTTTTGGTCAGTGGTACTTCGATAATGGATTGATTTTGAGTATCTTGAGTATCCAATACGGCTCGATTATTCAATGAATTCTGTTACTGTGGATCGAAATCAGTCTGAATAGGGATTACGATGGAATGATCACCCGTAAATCGATGAAGAAATAAATATTGCCTGTGCCAAAATGTAATAAAATAGGATAATTCATAAAATGTTGAAAAGTTATCGATAAAATTATGCCCAGAGCTGAGTACCTTATGCAGGAATTTTAAAAAAGGATATGTACAATGGAAATATCAGAAATTTTTGCTGAGCCCAATCTTAAAATCGTTTCAGTGCATTACACGCCGTATATCTAAACTTTCTGCTCTAAGATAATCTGTTGAAAAAATTACTACGGACACTATATCTGCCTTACTTACCACCCGATTATCTCAGGATCAACCTCCATATTACTCATTCTGCCACCCACAACAGCGCCATCTCTCTTGCTTCGACAATATGTTGCGCTATCGACGGATCTACCATTTGAACTGACCTCATTTGTTGAAGAGGTACCAGTGGCGGGCGGACGGCTCGGAAGTTCGATATGATTTGGATTCGTGAAGCTGGTCGCCAATGTGTCGTTCGGCTCCACGTAGTTCATGTTCAGAGGATTTGTTATGATTCTCATGTCCTGTCCATTGTTATTGGTTACAACCTGTATAATAATTTAATATTTTACAGAAAGTAAGTTGAATGTCTTATATTGTGTCGATTGTATATATTTAACGCAAAAAGTATTTTAGGTTTGTTACCAATGATTATTATTAATATAATTCTCTACTACCTATTCATAGATGTTTTTTTAAACTACTAGGTACTCTAAAGTGCTAATAATAGACCCACACACATTTACCGTGGAATTTCTGTTCGATACAGGATCCATAGTGGCTCTACCCAACCATACCCAATCATGAGCATTCTGAGTGGATTCCCTGGCTTTGCGAGGCTCTCTGTGGATAACCATATTGCTAGGATTAACAGGAGATGCGTGAAGGCCTGAAGTGACCCCAGCTTCTATCGGCTTGAATTTTGAGGCGTAAACAACACAAGAAACCACAAATACCTAAAAAATAAATGGGGTGCAAGCTACCAATAACACGAAATATTATTTTATACTTGTGAGTTTGATAGGTAAACAACACAAGAAACCACAAAAACCTAACAAATAAATATGTTGTATTTCATCAATCCATCTAGTCTAAACTAATATGCACGAGACCTTTCCACTCATTAGCTCAACTTTTTAATATATTTTGCTTTAGGGGTTAATCAAGACCTAAATAATTTAGAGTACAGTTTGTTACCAATCGTATAAATATGCCCTGTCTCTTGGGATTATACCTCTAGGGCTTTCGTCGTCAGCAATAATCCACCTTGAAATGTACAGGAGCGTGATGCAGTTGCGGAGACGTCCAAACCATCAATAATTTAATAATTTCGGTTACAAGCAGGGAAGGAACTATGACACCATCAATATATCTTTATGCTTACACTGTTTTTGTAAGAACAATATGTTCGGACTTTACAGATTATGAAATGAACGCCTATTACACCTATTTGTTTGCCTACTGTATTCGCGGGCTTTTCTTCAATTTCTGTTCATTTTCTATTAAAACCAGTTTGCACCTAGGCAATTGCTTCATTCCAATTGTTCTGTACCCAAATGTATCACTAGTTATACGGAAATGAGCGTAGGTCAAACCACTTTCAGTTTCCCAATACCAATTGAGATTTCAATTTTAAGAGAGTACACAATTTAAGGAACATTTTTATCTTAATTCAGTGGCTGACTCAAATATGTTCAGGTAATTTCTATTATGACCTAGTTATTTAAGAGTTAGCCAGAAATTCTGACATCATAAGAAGAAAACTAATTAGCATTATTAACATTTATCCCTCTGTTAATTTACTTTATACCTGATTCTCTCCCAAGCTTAAATTCAATCGTGTAAGATGGTGAGATAAATTCTACATTCCCTAAGAAATGAAATACAGATTGGCACTAGCACTGAGTTTTCATAAAAATATCAAGGATATACATCAGTATGTTTCTATAAATACAGGTGTCCTAATCCTTATGGATTACAGGTAAACTTACTGCCTGTCTTAATGTTAATCCGTAACCTGCAATCCAAACCTTAATAGTTTTTAATACACCTTCCGACGAATTTCGAACAGAGTTCTTTTACAACATGTAGCACTTTTCCGGGCTCGAGATGGAAAAAGGTACCGCTTTCTACGACGAAATGACTTTTTCTTGAATAACTATTTACTCTTCACGGGCCTCTGGTATCCAGATACACTTTTCGCGAGTTGGTCAATAATGTTTAACCATTTGAGCAGCGTAACTATTTACCAAGCGTGAAGATTTTTACCAATTTCTCAGAGATTCCATATTTTTGAACAGCGTAACGTGCTATCGCGGGTGAAGAATCTTTTTCAACTAACTCTTTCTCAAAGATTTTTAGTTTTTATACCATTTTTCAAGGCTTGCGTCTCGTGTTTCTCTTCGAAAAATCTGGAATCAGCACGTGTACAGCTATTAAAATGTTTTAACTAAGTAACTTAATGTGGTAATTAGTGTTTTAACATGTTTTGCAAATTCCAACCTCTGTTTTAGTACCGCCGCGCTTCCAGATCACGATAATTAAAATTGGCTATTCCAGTTAACGTGATTTTTGCATTCCAGTCCCGTGTCTTTGCTCGCTAAATATTCTTAATAGAATCGCCCCATGGCCCAGGATTTCTTTTTAGAGCGAAGTGTTGGGGGAACCTGTTTTTCAAGCGTGCAGCTAGTTGGTGATAGTTCTTGTAGTTAGTTCACCTAATTTCGCGCCATAATGCAGTCGAAAAAAAATTAAAGTAAAAGCCAGCTGCGGTTCAAGTCTGATTTCGGGTTTTGTGAAGTTAAACACAATGCCATTTATTTGGATTATATTCCAAGAGTGAGTTATATTATTTTAGTAATTGCATATGATAGGGGCTATTGTTGCACATTTCCCGGATTTTCCCTACGCAAAATAGTTTAACTTTAGACGCGGTTCGGGCATTATTTCTTGAAACTTGAATTTCAATAAGATAAAATTATTATTTTATTTGAATGTTCTCTGTTGGCGAGCTAAGATTAGGCTGGAGTTATTTTTGAATCAATTTAAAATAATTATAAAATAATTTGTTGAAACAAATTAAACAAGCTCAGTTACTAACTCCGGTTCATTACAATTACATATTTGAAAATATTAATTGCTTTAAGTTGACCAAAATAAGAAATATGTTTCTGAGTCCATGGGGGCCTAAGACACTTGATATTGTGTGCAGGTACCGATCTTTAACAGATATGGTAATAATACACTGTCAAAAGAATGAAAAGTTTTCCAATTAAGCCTAAAGTTTATGGGGAAGATTCTAAAAATACTCTACTTCTATTTTTATAATATGGATAATCAGTTGCTGAAAATTGCTTTTCGATTACTACTGGGTATACCCACACGCTCAGTTCAACTAAATATCGATTAGTGACTGAGCCTTCCTACATAACCTTGTTAAAATGACAGGATTTCGTTTTAAAGTTCAGCTATCAGTTGAGATTTAGTTGTGCTTTACTTAAGCTGATTTTGTACAATCTCGCGTATATTTTTCAATTTTCATTGCCCAATTATTGAATTCTCTTCAATTCAAAAATATCACATAACAAATCAGAAAAGTGTAATAACGGCTTTTAGTCAATATTTCATTAGATGTCACTTCATATATTATTTGTGTTACGCATATAAGGAATGCCAGACTTTTATTAGATGAAAGATGCACCAGAAATTTGAAAAAAAATTATATTTGAGCAAATTATCAACTTGGTCATCAGTTTATAAAACTTTTCATTTTAGGGGCCAGTTATATTTTTGTGCTGGTACTTTAGGAAGAAAATATATATTTATCTAGCACAAGATCAACTCCCTTGTTATTTATTGATAGGGATGGTAAAATACTTACCACAATTGCGCAGCAAAATGCCGCTAACAACACATACATGCTGATTTCCAATGGAGTCAGATGATTATTTTGCCGTTTGTTGCGCAAAACGCCTTTATTTCCTTGGTACTGTCTGGCTTGCACATTCGGTTGATGAGAGTTTTCATCTTTAGGGGTACCTAAAATTACGTGACGCAATAATTCATAAATATTAGAAGATACAATGAAATAATGGCATAGCACTGATTGAAGGTACCAGTTTAAGGAGGTATAATATATTGTAACAATTCAATCCCCAGTATCGGTCTAGTTTTAAATTATAATAGAAAAAGCTGCTAGCCCTTGGCAAGACCAGCTACGTAAACCAAAAAAACAACAACAACATAACATGGGATATACAACTCGAAAACCAACGCAACAAAAAACAAGAAGCTTATAAAAGATGGCTAACCACAAAGAACCCCGAACATAGACAATCGTATAAAAGAGAACAAGCCGTTTTTAAGCGGGCGATTAGGGCAAATAAGAATATAACTTGGGAGGCAAAATGTAGAGAAATCGACAGCTATATCGGAGGCTCAAGATCATCACAAGCATGGAAATTAATAAAATCCCTACGAACAAACACCTCAAATAAAACTAGAATACAGCCCATCACAATAAATACATGGAAAGAACATTACACAAAGGAACTTAAAGAAGTTAGAGAACAATATATTACGACATCACCAGAACATTTTCGTGTACAGGGTGAATATATAAATATAGATATGGAAAGGATAGAACAAGCACTAAGAACCATGAAAAACAATAAGGCATGTGGTCCAGAGTATATACCGGCAGAGCTACTAAAAAACGGAACACCAAAACTAATCAGCTTTCTCAAAGAGTTATTTACGAGATACATAAACGGGGAAGAAATCCCACTAAGCTGGAAAGAAGCCTGGATTACACCTATATATAAAAAGGGCCCAAGAGACCAATGTGGGAACTACAGGTGTATCTCAGTAACAAGTACTTTCAGTAGATTATATAGGAAAATTCTTAAAAACATAATAGAAAGAGAATATTGTCACGACTTGTGTTTTTTATCGGTGACGACACGCCTTACTTAGCGTGTAGGAGAGTAACTCAGATTTAGGAACGCACTACGTCAAGCTGAGAAGAGATAATAAAGGAGACACATCGATAAAAACAATAACAAGTTTATTTACAAACAAACTTCACAACGGTTAGATTGTATACTAATAAAGGCGTGTTTAAGATTATAGATGAATTAAGAGTTTACACTATACCCAATTAATATGAAATGCATGTCTTCTCGAGGGAGGCTTAGTTCAAAGTTTGTCTAGCAAGCGACGTTACTATTTTATTAATAAAGTTTATGTGAGCGG
>MU184865.1:84720-130471 GCA_016904865.1 Pissodes strobi | reverse complement strand
AGATGGGAATTAGTTTTGCATTTTTTAATAACCCTGGGAAAGCTCCGTCCGTAAAACATTCATTCATGATATTCGAGATGGGTTGGGAGATCCATTTGGCTGAATGTTTTAAGATCACTGTTGGTATTTCGTCCAGACCCACGGAAAACTTATTTGGGAGCCCCATGATTATATTAATTATCTCATTCTCATTTGTCGGGTTCAAGAAGATAGTAGGCACATGGCTTATATTATTTTTTACATTATAATTGTTACTATGGTCACTTGGTAAATTAAACCTTTCGCTGAATATGTTAGCTATGTCCTGAGGTGCATCGATTAATGAGTCATTCTGCATGATTGCAATTTTACTAGTATTAACTTTTTTCTTATTTATCAAATTATTGTAAATAGCCCAAGCTGTTTTGGTTTTGTTAGAGGAGTTTATGATTCTGTTTTCATTTAAAGCAGTTTTATAGTCTGAGAGGAACTTTCTATATTCTTCCGCTCAGATTTGTATTCTTCATAAGCAATATTACTACCACTCATTTTATACCATACATAAAGGTCCTTGACATGCTGCCCGAAGTTCTTGATATCAGAATTTGCCCACTGTTTCCCCTCAGTTTTTATCCTCGATGAACAGAGTGGAAAACACAGTGAAAAATAGTAATAGAATATGCTATAAAAGGTTTCATACTTACTATCCACTCCCAATGAGTTGTAGACGTCCCGCCAGTCTTCATTAGCCAGATAGGCTGCAAGAGTATTAATATTTGTTGCAGTATAAAACCGTTTCTTTGTGTATATTGAGGGCTGACTCTCAATTATGGAGTTGAGGGCCAGTATTTGCCCATAGTGGTCAGAAATATTTGTTACATGTACAAAACAGTTTAAATCAGTTGGGTTTATATTGCTGAAAATATTATCAATTTGAGTGCCTCCCGTGGGAGAGAAATAATAGTTCACGTGATGATCACAGCCAATACTATACTCTGGCGTGTAAACACACGACTGGGGTAAAGGTAGTTTCACAATGATGTACCGGCATTGATTTGCATATAAAAGAGGTTTAAGCACATGTGTGTAAATTTGCCTGGTTAATTTTTTTCTTTATTATTTATCTAAGTTCCTATCTCAAAGCGAGATAGTAATTATCTTATCTTTATCTTTGATTAATTGAGATGTAATTTACGTCAAATTATTGTTTATGTGCCAAAGGCCATATATATATAAATTAAGTAAAGAAATTATTTATCTGGAGTCATTAGCCTTGTTTTAAGAGAGGTTATACCACGTTTTTTTTATTTTTTTATAAAATTGCCGAGAGCCACTGCTTGGACAAGTTTCCTAATTATCTTTTAAATTTTTAACTTCAATTATAATTTCTTTTGAATTTCATATTAGAAAGTAAAGAGAGATATCTTGAATAACAGTAATTATTTATAGTGTTATTTAATCATAGTGATTTACAATTTTGCTGAACTTTAAATTATAATTTAAGTTCTGATTATATTTGCTGTAACTAGTAAGTTTTCAAGTTGTTGGTTCAAACCTTGTACGTCAAACTGAGGTCCACAGGATACTCTTCTAATTAATTAGTTAGTGGTACAAGTTGGTCTAAAACATCCAATATTTTTTCTTATGTAACTACTGCTCCAAGACGACACCTACACAGATCTTTATGGTGACAGTTGGTCCGACGACAGCAGCCACGCACAACTAAGAGGGAACCATTCCGGGAATTACCGTTAAGCCCTGGATACGCCTATAGCAGGGAAGCTTAGGTATAGGTAAAGAGGTTTTCAGTGGAGGTCCCAACTGATCATGAGTTAAGTATTGGGATGTGTCAAGGCGTTTTTTAGATTGGAAAGACCAACTTGTTATAATAACTAAATTTGTTCATTGTTTACATTACTAGTAAATTTAGTCAAGTTTAAACTTCATTAATTATATTATAAGTTGTATTTATATCCGATTATATGAATGTCAACAATTTTTAACAAAAAACCTCATCATTGATAATTGTAAATTAGTTGTTAAATTAATATATTGTTTTTAAAAATATTATCTTCTTTGATTTACTACAGGACTGGGCTCTATGAGACGTGAATTATTTTTATCTTTGTAAATTCTAGTTATTGTTATCTAAATATTCTATATTTTCTGTTTGTTTCGTCTCTAAGAGCTTGGCGCCCACAATCACATATGTAATATAGTTGACGGGAGAACCGTTAAATCGAATCCACCCCTAGTCTCATTTAAATTAAATTAAATAAATTAATTATCCTCACTAAATGGTTATAAATTGGCGCCCAACGTGGGGCCCGAACCCACGACCTTTGGATTTACTCTTGCAGGTAGTTTTCACTCACTCATTTGGTGGCATTTGCCCAAGAATAGTGCGAACGACTGTGGATTGTGTGTATTTCAGTTTTATCTAATTGTTTAGTTGTATAAATTTACACCAGCCCGGGTTCAATAAAACCAAAAGCAACAATTAACTAAATATATATCTTAGATAGAAAATGACTCGGAAAATGAGAAAATACAAATTAAATAGTAGGTATTTATGTGTAACCAATACCAAATAATAAATGGAAAACTTACTTAGTTGCGTGGCTGGGGGCGCACTACCGCCAAAGTCTTCCAGCCTCCCTGATAGGAGATTTCTGTAAACACCTCAATCGACGAGCTGCTACAAGCTTGGCACGGCACTTGCCGTTCCGAACGGGTACAACCGTCGACGCGCGAAAACGATGGCGTTACGAAACGGTGGTATCGCTTACAATTCACGCAAGTAACCGTATCGCGATACAATACCATATCGGAATAGACAATGCCACAATTGCAGTAGGGTTTCTTACTAAATGAACGGAATCGTGTTAAATAAATTCGCAGTCAGTAAAATTGGGCTAAATTAAAATAAGGTAAACGCATGCTTTTTCAGTAAGGATTATTTTATTGAACGTAGGTACACACTATGTAAAGAACTTCCAGAAAGGTAGGGAAAGTAGAAAAAAAAGGTAATATATATTAGAGCAAGCAAATGAAAAACAAGAAGAGTGAGGTTGAACGCGAGAGGTCTGCAAATGTCTGGCTTGATCAACTAAAAATTGCGGAAGTTCGCAATCAATAACAAAATTAGGTGTTACGTTATCAATAGAGGGTTAGTAAGCTTTCTAAACAGACAACCTCACAAGCAAAGAAATTTTATTATTTCCCACTGACATCTAGTATTTTAATTTAGCTTTCTAAACTTTTAGTTTTCGGTTGAAACGTTGTAGATTTCGATCCTTTGTTCGTTAGTTCTCATTTTCATGTTTTACATCTGTATTTTTTTTTTGTTTGGTTTAGCGATGTGACAATACATGTGAATAACTTCTAACATGTTCCAAACGCGATTTATTAAGTATTTTACCCTAAATTCGACAATATATTCAAATTCAGATTTATTTAGAATAAATTAGATACAATTCCATTTGGTTAACAACAAATCATAAACTATTTTAATTGCGTAGTGAGAAAAGAAATTGTAGACATCAATTTCTTTGGTAAGAAACTAAGCTCAAGAGAGATTCAATAACTGTTTTGATTTACAGAAATTCCATCTAAATTCTATGGTTATGATAAATAAAGGGCCGACTCATTTGAGCAAATTTTTTATGATTAGAGATATTCTTAATATCGACAGGGAGTGAATTTAGTATTTTTGGAGCTAGACTTTTTGCAAATCTCTGATTACCATTCTTTCGGTAAAAAGGTACAAATAAATTCTGGTTTGTCATTTGCCTGGTAAGATGTATGTGATTAATTTTTGTGTGTAAATTTTTGTTTTTGTGTACAAATAGGCAACAATTATAGAAGTACAACATTATTATATTCAATATTTCTTCATTGTATAGTTGGCCAGTAGAGTAACGCTTATTTTTCTGAGATACTACCTTCAAAATATAATTTTTTGCAACATTTAAAGGTTCCAAAGCATTCCCGTGAAGACCACCCCAAACAATAATTCCGTACTGCAAGATTGATTCCACTGGGGCTTTTATTAATTTATAATTATTAAAATGAGTTTTGTGTTCATGAATTTCCTTAGCTCATACAATTTGTAGACAAGCCTTCTTGTTTTTACTACTAACTAGTTATATGATTTGACAATTTTAAGTGTTTGTCAACTATGACACCAAGGTATTTTATATTGCTAACTTCATTTATTCTGAAATCTGTATTAGGTAACTGCAAATAGTTGAAATTTGGTTTATTTAGATTTGTAAGAGAATGCAATATATTTCGATTTTTTTTTGAATTCAGACTTAATTCGTTGAAATCTAGCCAGTCCTTTACTATTCCTATGCCGATCTCTGCTTTAGATTTTACCTTCTGCCATGTTTCATCACTAAATACTAGAACTGTGTCATCAGCGTAAGATATAATAAGGCCTTATATGTCAATTGGTGATAATGAATTTATATAAATTATAAAAAGTAGCGGCACTAGGATAGTGCCCTGTGGAATGCCTAGATGGTTTTTTTGGCTGTCACTTAAAATATCATTTATTTTAACTTGTTGTAATCTGTCCTCTAGATAGCTACGAAATAACTTCAACACAATTCCTTTAACACCATAGTGCTCCAGCACTTTTAGCAGCTTTTTATGAGACACAGTGTCGAAAGCCTTCGCAAGATCCAGAAAGGCACCCAAGCATTTTTTGTTGTTGTCCAGATTTGTTTTAATACAATCTTTAAGTTTAAATATAGCATGACCTGTACTTAGACCTTTTTGAAATCCAAACTGATTTTCACTTAAAATTGTGTTTCCCACAAAAAAGTCCAGTAGTCTGTCTTTTAGACATGTTTCAAATATTTTGGTAATAGTATATTATTTTATATGGAGGAAAAGTAACTTTTCCTCCACATAAAATATGCTGTTTTTTCTTCAAATGTCGACAAATTAATGCAAAAACATCTCTTTTTAATAGTAATAATATCTAATTATTATTAAAGATAAGTGGGTTCGCAAGGCGGCTTAGACCGGTGTCGGTGAATAGGCACAGGTTGTTGCTATAGTAATGCAACATAAAGCTGTCAGTGGACACTGTCAACAATAATTCATTTTTTAAGATTGCATCTGCGATTGCGTTTTAATTCCGTATTGATAAGCAGTTATTGAGTAAGTTCGATTAAATAATAACCAATTTGTTCCTAAATTAGTGATTTTTAGAAATGCAGTCACAAATTGAGTGATAAATACAAATTGTAGTTTAATAAATCTTGAGTTGTTGACGCTTATTTTGTTGTCTGTTTGTATTGTATCTATGTTGCTATGACAACACTTTTACCTCCGCCGGCGGAAAAGTGAAAAGTAAAGCTCCGGCGGAGGAAAAACGAAACTTCACGGCCGCCTACACAGTCGAGTAATGACGGATTTACTGACGTTGAAGAAAAAATAAGTTTCAGTATAATCGAAAATGTCTTCATTGACTTCATTCAAATAATAATAGCTATTATTATTAGTAGTATTCTAACCCGTAATGTGTAAAACCACTTATTGTATTGTACAATAGGCGAGAAAGAGAGGGAGCTATGAAGAAAAGTGAGATGCTAGACTACTGGGGCAGCGCGAGATCCGACGACCGCGGCTAGAAGAAAATTACTTTTTTTACATTTAATTCTATTTGTCCATTACCATTTGAGAAAAAAAATATTCTTGCACCTATATATTCTAGATACTTAAGGCAAACTTTTTTCAAAGAATAAAATTTTTTGATTTGAGCCTTCATTTCGGAGAGAATGCGAGGTGAATACAAAAATGAATATATTTCAATCAGATTTTGCCCAGGTTCGAAGGGAGATATTTCAATTTTTTGATTTATTTTGCCGTAAGAGCCAACGTAATCTACATATTACAAGCAATGATAAAAAATATAATTCGAACAAAAATGTAGATGAATTTTATATGAAAACATTCATAAATTAATATCCTACACGTTCATATAATAATGTCGATTTTTAGGTATACTGCCCTTTTGTCCGTTCTAATTTTTGACTACCTTCGGATTTTGAATTAATATAATAAAACCTTCATTCTTTTTTTTTTTATGGCAGTGGCACACACACTAAAGGGAGATCCTATGGCGCTCGACGAGCAGTGTGTGTGCGAAGATGTTGATTGACACGGTTCTTGAATATTTGTAGGTCGTAATTAGTGGGAAACAGATGTCCTGGAAGTGAGTTCCACAGTGATGCAGTGCGCCAGACAAAGGAGTTCTGGTAAAGCGATGTTCTAGGTGTTTCTAGTTGTACGACGAACTGGCGCGCTCCTGCCGCCTGTCGGGACTGTCTGACAGGAGTTGCCAGGGGCGGGATTATGCGGGCCAAATCCTGGGAACATCTGCCGTGAGAGTATCTGTAAAACACAGACATCTCGGCCACATGTCTGCGATGTTCCAGACTATCCAGATTCCGGGTCAACTCCGGATCGCCGACGAGACGCACAGCCCTCTTCTGAATGGAATTCAGCAGCTTTAGGGTATGCTTTGGTGCGGCACCCCAGATATGTGATATGTGAACAATATTCTAAGCACGGTCTTATTTGCGCTTTGTACAGCAAGAGCAACTGCTGCGGTGTATAAAGTTTTTTGTTGCGAAATAGCGCACCAAGCTTCTGGGAGGCTGATTTTGCGATGTTAGCAACATGGTCATGCCATGACATATTGCTGTTGACCGAGACACCCAGCCCCGATTGACGAGGATGAAGGAATGGTCGATCCTGCCATAATGATGTCAGGGCCCGCTGTATTGGCCCTCTTAGTAAACGTTGCTGCTTGAAATGGACCAAATTTCGGTCGCCCCAAGTTTGAACTTTCTCCAGGTCTTGATTAATTGCTGTAATCTGCTCCTGTCTGCGGTGATGAGTCTCAGTCGCTGGTAAGGGTTTTTCTGATCTAAAGTGGGAGACAAGGGTACTGTCATCTGCAAAACTGTAAACAGGATTATTCGTTTCGATCAGCAGGTCATTAATATAGATGAGGGACAGAGTTGGTGAAAGTGTTGGGCCCTGAGGCACGCCCGCGTTGATAGTGAATGTGTCCGAGATGTGTCCATCGACTGCAACGTGTAGGGATCGGTTCTTAAGGAAACTGGCCAGCCAGCTGCAGAGAGAGGCGGGCAGTCCCAAGGACGGCAGTTTGTTGAGCAGTCCGTCATGCCAAACTCTGTCGAATGCCTTTGAAATATCCAACGCAATCGCTCGAGACTCTCCGTAGTTTTCAATTGCCCTACTCCATATATGAGTGACATAGGCCAATATATCTCCTGTCGATCTCTCTTTGCGAAAGCCGTATTGATTATCGCTGATTATTCTGTTGCTCTCGAGGTACTTGAGTAGTTGCTGGTTGACTACACGTTCCATGACTTTGGAGATTATTGGAAGCAAGGCAATTGGGTTTGAGTTTGAGGGCGTGGTTTTCTTGCCTTTTTTTGGAAACAGGTTGCACTCGAGCGACTTTCCAAGAGGATGGGTAAATCCCTTTTCTGTAAGAAAGAGAAAAAAGCCTGGAAAAAACGGGTGTTAGTTCGTTGGCGCAGTTCTTTAGCACGATGGCAGGTATTCCGTCCGGTCCCGATGCCTTTTGCGTATCTAGTTCTTTAAGGATTTTGCGAATATCACGGTGAGAAAACTTGACTTCTGCCATGGTAGTGTTGATCTTCGGTATAGTGGGGAGAGTCCTGCCTTGGGGCACGTCTAAGGTAGAGTGCGATGAAAACATTTTGGCGAGGATGTTTGCTTTTTCCTTGTCTGTAGCCGCCGTGATGCCACGTTCGTCCGTCAAAGGTGGGAGAGACGTTTTTGTAAAGTTGTTACTTACTGCCTTTGCTACCGACCAGAAATTCCTGGAACCACTGGGGCATTGCAAAAGTTTATTCCTGATCTTTTGATTGTGTTTGTCCTTAGTTTCGTCCATCACACGCTTGCACTCGTTTCTCGCTTCGATAAAATAATTGCGATTTTCAGCGGTCTGATTTTGCTGCCAGTACTTATAGGCTTGCTGTTTCCTTCCTACAGCTCTTTCGCATCTTTTGTCGAACCAGGGCTTTCCTTTTGATGGTAACTTGATGGAATTTGGGATGTATGCTTCCATTCCTGAGGAGATTACTTGCATGATCTCTTCGCAGCAGTCTGACGGGTCGTCAGTGGCAAAGCAGACGTGGAGCCAAGGAAAATCTAGGTAGAACTGCCTTAGATAGTCCCAGTTTGCAGAATTGTAATGCCAGATTTTGCGAGGCAATGGTGGATCCTTCTGTATGGGTGGCAATTCACAAACGGTTGTAATAAGTTTGTGGTCGGAAGTACCTAATGGCGGACCAACGTACTGAGATTCGAGTTGGTTCGTCTACAAGTTGAGTAAGCCCGCAGCTGATGGGAAATGCTTCAGCTTCTCTACCTTCGTTGTCGGTCTCGTTGTGATGTTTGAGCCAGTTGGTGTTGTGGGCATTGAAGTCTCCCAGAACGATTATTTCTGAACTGGGGTGATCGACCTGTACTGAGTCAAAAGTGGTAGCTAGTGTTGAGAAAAAGCTTTGGTAGGCTCTATCGCTCGGAGGGCGATAGAGACAACATATAAACTTGGTTAATCCCTTGGCGGTGAACTTGAGCCACATGACGTCAAGGTTGTTCGGTTCGAGTGTTTCCTCGCGGTGACATGAAAGGTCGCTTCGGACAAAAAGGCATATTCCGAACTTATATCTAAATCGGGTATGTAAGTCGTAACCAGGATAGAGGTAGTTCACTGTTGTTGTTGTAGAACATACTTGTGTTTCTGTAAGGGCTAATAGGTGTGGTCTATTTGCTTGTAGATGTTAATGTACCGAATTTATGTTTGTATTTAGGCCTCTTATGTTGCAGAAATCTATTGGTTGGTTCGGTATCTTTGCTGTCTGTGAAAATTTCAGCTTGTAACCCCGAGGTGCTCACACAAGGCAAAATAAGTTATAAGTAGCACTCTACTATTATATGATTTGACCATTTTAAGTGTTTGTCAACTATGACACCAAGGTATTTTATATTGCTAACTTCATTTATTCTGAAATCTGTATTAGGTAACTGCAAATAGTTGAAATTTGGTTTATTTAGATTTGTAAGAGAGAATGCAGTATATTTCGATTTTTTTGAATTCAGGGTTAATTCGTTGAAATCTAGCCAGTCCTTTACTATTCCTATGCCGATCTCTGCTTTAGATTTTACATTCTGCCATGTTTCATCACTAAATACTAGAACTGTGTCATCAGCGTAAGATATAATAAGGCCTTGTATGTCAATTGCTAATAAGAAATAAAATTATAAAAAGTAGCGGCCCTAGGATAGTGCCCTGCGGAATGCCTAGATGGTTTTTTTGGCTGTCACTTAAAATATCATTTATTTTAACTTGTTGTAATCTGTCCTCTAGATAGCTACGAAATAACTTCAACACAATTCCTTTAACACCATAGTGCTCAAGCACTTTTAGCAGCTTTTTATGAGACACATTGTCGAAAGCCTTCGCAAGATCCAGAAAGATACCCAAGCATTTTTTGTTGTTGTCCAGATTTGTTTTAATACAATCTACAAGTTTAAATATAGCATGTACTTAGTACTTAGACTTTTTTGAAATCCAAACTGATTTTCCCTTAAAATTGTGTTTCCCACAAAAAAGTCCAGTAGTCTGTCTTTTAGACATTTTTCAAATATTTTGGTAAAAGTACTTATTAGGCTAATTGGACAAAAATTTTCAATTTTAGTTTTATCACCGGATTTATAAATCGGGACTACAGTTGATTTTTTAAAATCATTTGGAACTTTTCCTTGCTGAAAGATTAGGTTTATGATATGCATGAGAGGATTTACAATATATATATGTGATAATATTTTATAATTTTTGTGCCAATGTCAACAAAACCCGGGGAACTGTTGTTTTTAGGAGATCCTATATGCAGAATAAGTTCGTTTCCAGTAACAGGCTTAAGAAACATATTTTGATAGACACGAGGGTTATTGGGGTTTCTGTGATTCATAGGTGACTGTATTTTCACTGCCATTTCCATTCATATCTGTATAAAGTGGTCATTGCAGTAGTTTGCCATCAATTTTGAGTTTTCCAACGGTTGATCATCTTTGTCTGTTACATTAATATTGCTATTTGTCTAATATCCATTAGCCATTTACCAAAAATCAAGCTGCCAATATTCGAAGGCCGCTATGACGCCCGGAACACATTCAGGGACATATTTTCAAAAGTGGTCCATGATAATACTACATTCGCTGACATTGAGAAAATGCAGTACTTAAAGACACATGCCAGGTGAGAAGCTAGCCGCCTAATACAGCATCTTCAGATTTCCGACGCAAACTACGTAGCAAGCTGGAAAATTTTGGAAAAGCGATATACAAACGAGCGCTTACTTGCCAACATACTAATGGACAAAATTCTTGACATCCCAAATATCCAGCACGAATCAGCAGTAAAACTGAAACAGTTACACAACACAGTACAAGAGTGTCTCGAAGCACTAAACAATTTACAAATTGATACCAGCTCCCGGGGTCCAATGATTGGACGCATCATAAGCAAAAAATGGGACGCCGAGACAAATAGATTGTATGAACAGTCACTAGAAAAACCGCACGACATACAACCAATAGAAGAGTTGATGGCATTTATACTAAGAAGATTCAATTCACTCGAGACGTCAGAAGAGGACAAAAACAAAAGGGCACCAAAAACTAATAATCAAATCGCCTGCCCATACTGCAAAGACTGTCGGCACCGTCTGAATGCGTGTCTAAGGTTCCAAGCAATTACAACCCAGGGAAGGGTAAAATTTGTACATGAGAATAATATATGTGCCAATTGCCTATTGCACTGTTCGCATGTCAGATGTCATTCCGAAGGTCGATGCCTGTCATGCAGAAAATTCCACCACACATTGCTCCATGTTGAAAGACCTCATCAAGAACAGATTCGCTCTAGAAGAAATGATCATGCTCAGCAACCAGCCCAACGACTAACGTTCAGAAATTTGACCAGAAATCAGCAACATCGACAAAATATAGCTAACCACAGCTTTCAAAGAGACGATTTAGTAGTCCTAGCAACAGCAATGGTTCGAGTGCCAGATGCATACGGCACTGATCAGCATCTACGCATCTTGGTGGATACTGGATCACAATGTACCTTTATCACAGAGCAATTAGCCACATTATTAGCCATGCCCAGGCAAAAGATTCAAGCTGAAATAACGGGAGTTGAAGCAGGAGAACCTCAAAATGCAAAATGGAAGATAGAGGCAGTTGTCAAACCTCGGTTCACAAGCAATTTTGCATTCCAGGTCTCATGCTTAGTGTTACCAAAGCTAACACACTCCTTACCGACGAAGCCACTCCAAATGAAAACTGAACAATGGAAAAACGAAATTCTAGCCGATCCAACATTCTCCAGGCCTGGTCCTATTGACATGATCCTAGGAGTATGGAGAGATCATACTAGAAGGAATCAAGAAGACAGAAGATGGCATTCTTGGGCAAAACACAGAGCTAGGATGGATCTTGTCTGGGGCGATAAACAACACTAGCCGGAACAAATTTGAGATACACGGATTAACAAGTCTAATGGAAGAAGATTAGCAATTCACGAAATTCTGGGAAATTGAAGAAGTGTTAGAACAAAGACAGCTTACAGAAGCAGAGCAATTTTGTGAAGAACATTATGAGGGCAACACAGTCAGAAATGCTGATGGCACCTACACCGTCAGAATACCATTCAATAAACTGGAAGGCAAACTAGAAAGATCAAAAAATCGAGCAGCAGCTGGATTGATTCAGCTAGAAAACCGATTCAGTAGAAAAGAAACTTTAAGCCAAGAATACAAACAATTCATGCAAGAATATCAGACCTTGGGACATATGGAAGAAGTTCAAAGTCATGACAAAATAGCAAAATACTATATTCCCCATCAGCCAGTCATAAAGGAATCAAATACAACAACAAAATTAAGGGTGGTGTTTGACGCATCATCAAAAACGTCAAATGGACTAAGTCTAAATGAAACTATGTACACTGGACCTAGACTTCAGCCAGAACTATCAGACATTCTACTAGCAATAGCAGCAGACATAGAGAAAATGTACCGCCAGATAAAAATTCATCCTGAAGACCAACAATATCAAGGAATTTTATGGAGAACTGATCCAGCTCGTCCAATAGAAGAATATACTCCAAAAACAGTCACGTATGGAACAACATCGGCTCCATACCTAGCAATAAAAACGATTCAGCGGCTAGCCGAAGATGAAAAGACTAAATACCCAAAAGCAGCTGCAGTCACAATGCAAGACTTTTACGTCGATGATCTCCTATCAGGCGCAGACACAATTAGAGAGACGGAAAATCTCAAAACAGAATTAATTAACATGTTCAAATCAGGAGATTTTACACTACGAAAATGGACAAGTAACAGCAGTGAAATAATGCAATCAATTGAAACTAGCCTAAAAAATCAAGAAGACCTCGAGATAACGGAAGACAGCATTCGAAAATCACTTGGGATACACTGGGCACCACATAATGACACGTTTAGGTTCAAAGCAAGTGTTTCCACAGCCACCAAAGCAATTCACATAGAAGTGCTCAGCGACATGTCAGTAGATACATTTTTGGCAGGCTTTCGACGATTCATTGCAAGACGAGGACAATGTGCACATATCTACAGTGACAATGGCACAAATGTCGTGGGGGCCAATAAGATTCTTCATAAGGAAGTACAAGATATGATCAAGACCTCCAGCATAGAAGACAAATTAGTAAACATAGGAACACAGTGGCACTTCATACTCCCCGCATCGCCTCACTTTGGAGGCCTAAAGCTGGAGTCAAATCTATGAAGTATCATATGAAGAGGGTGATCGGCGAGAGCTGCCTAACATATACAGAAATGACAACGCTTATGCACCAAATAGAAGCTTGTCTAAATTCCCGGCCACTATGTACTCTAAGTAACGATCCAAGTGATCCAGTGCTGACACCAGGACATTTTCTGATTGGCAGACCCATGGTAGAGTTTCCAGATCCTATAAGCACAACAATTAATTCCAATTTAAATGAAAGATGGAAATTGGTGCAGAAAATCAAAGTAGATCTATGGAAAAGATGGTCATCAGCAGTGGCGGCTCGTGACAGTTTAGTGAGGTAGGGCCAAATCTTGATCTAATATTATCATTTCAAATGTTAAAAAAGTTTTAAATCTGGGGGAATTAAAAACTTACCAAAACTGTGTGGAGATATCAATATTTCAGGTAACGGCCAAAATACAATTTTTCCAATAAATTTTTAATATGATCTTTAAGGGTTTTGTCTAATTCTGAGCTTAAATGTATTAATTCCCGGTGAGGTCTCTTTTTCATCATGGCCTCTGAGTTCTAACTCAAGTGCACCACAAAAACGAACGCAGTTTATAATTTGATTTAACACATATCTATTTTTATCAACTTGCTTGTTTTGTTCAATTAGTTGGTTATACAGAGTTTAACTGAGTTTTAATATTAATTTTACCAAGCATAGAAAAATTCAAAATATTGTTCATGTGTACCTTTGATTTTTCCCAGACATGGACAAGATCATCTGTTCCTTTTTGAGACCTTTCCTCTCCTCCAAATAAAACACACACAAAACAAAATAGTCGCATAGATTCATAACACCCCCGCACCCAAATATTTTTTGCCACCTTGAGTTTTTTCAATGTTTAAATTGGGCAACGGTCGTCCTAACTCCTTAATTTAAAATTATTGTTTCAAAGTTAAACTGGAAAATGGATTATTTAAAATTTAAAAACTAATTTTATTCATTAATTTTAATAGATAAAAAAAGAGTCCGATTTGTCCGATAAAACACCAAAAAGTCCGAAAGCGCCAGCCAACGACTGTAAGAACAAATTAATACTTTATCGTACCGATATCGATAATAGCCATAAACCCATAATAACCCCAAGAATGATAAACTATTCTTAAAGTTCTTCCCGTCAACCCGTAACGTAATTAATGCCACAGTTTTGCCAGTCAAAACAATAACACGTGCGTTTTGTTATGAAAGATTCTTATTGGTTGGGAGCCTGGCCCAAAATTATTTAATTTGCTGTGGCTTATCACATTATTTTCAAGGCCATTTCCTATCGTTATTCGATGTAAGCGCATATATACTGGGCCTGGCGCGACAACTACGTGTCTGACTGATTTCAATTGCTGTGATTGAGCATAATCGAATATTTCGGGTATTGCGACTTGCGACCGGCTGCGTTCCATTTTTATTTTTTGTTTGCTCTAAATGTTATATCCAAAAAAATATACACATTTTTTGTTGGCACTGAAAATAAGTGATCAGTTTATTAATTTTAAATTTGAATTGGTAGGGCCATGGCACTGTGGCTCTACCCTAAGAACCGCCACTGGTCATCAGACTACTTAAACCAACTACAGCAGCGGTACAAATGGACGACGTTAAACAAAACACCTGGGGTCGGAGAAGTAGTACTAGTGAAAGATCAAGACATCAACCCAAGCAAATGGGCAAGAATAATTGGCGTGCATCCATCTGAAGACAAAGTAGTACGGGTAGTATCTATCCAGAAGCCAGGAGGAAATGTGACTAAACGTCCTATACACAAGCTAATACATATACCCACGCAGCCAGAACCGACCAGAGAACATACAAGAAACAGAGGTACCAACCTATGGAGAACTGTAACCATAGCAATCATTTTCCTTTTAACACTACAAAAGTCCAAGGCACAGAAATATACGGTACATTTCCCACCTCCAGGAGCGCTATTCTGTATACGGCATCGACAGTCATCGATTGCGCGGCCGACGGGATCAAGACGACGCTATTCTGTATGCCACTGTTACCGACGCTCGGAAATGCAACCGACAAATATCGGTTCGCAAATGACGCCTCTTAAACGTCACTCGATTCGGTACATTCAGCCAATGAGCGTTGAGGCGAGGTGAATCAGGTGAATGTCACCATCAAGCCGTTGAGATTTTTCAACAAATATGCGTGAACGAGAAGAGATTATTTAAATTTTTGCCTTCATTTGTAATTTCTGCCGTGCTTCCAGTTTCTTTTTTACTTATTCGTGGCTTGCTATTAAATACTAACATGTGGGATTAAAATACTAATAAATTATATACGTATACCTAAGTATATAATTTGGAACAAGAAGACCAGTTTTTTTTCCATACATAGTTTTGGCACTCCAAAAAAAATGAGTCTTTGAAAATGGTTTACGCCGCGCCGTCTAAAATTGCAACTTTCAAGTTGCAATTGGCGCGCGAATTGACTGAAAATCTAGCTATACAAAGATAGTAGATAGTGACACATCTTTTAGAAGTCTTTACTGATGATGATGTCCTTTGTTTTTGTTGTTAAGTGTTCGGTTAGACTATAGATATAAAATCTCACAATTGTGCAGTGCCTCACAAATTTAAAACAAATCTGAATGTAATATCCTCTGTTTTTTAAGGTTCACAACAATTCTTGCATTGAAAAATAGAGCAAGATTTTAAACATTTTTTTTTTAAGTTTCAAAGATATATGTATATAATTTTTTCTTCAAACGTCAGTAAATCCGTCATTACTCGACTGTGTAGGCGGCCGTGAAGTTTCGTTTTTCCTCCGCCGGAGCTTTACTTTTCACTTTTCCGCCGGCGGAGGTAACAGTGTTGTCATAGCAACATAGATACAATACAAACAGACAACAAAATAAGCGTCAACAACTCAAGATTTATTAAACTACAATTTGTATTTATCACTCAATTTGTGACTGCATTTCTAAAAATCACTAATTTAGGAACAAATTGGTTATTATTTAATCGAACTTACTCAATAACTGCTTATCAATACGGAATTAAAACGCAATCGGAGACGCATTCGTAAAAAAATAATTATTGTTGACAGTGTCCACTGACAGCTTTATGTTACATTATATTCACCGACACCGGTCTAAGCAAGGCCACCTACGACCGTCTAAGCCGCCTTGCGAACCCATTTATCTTCAATAATAATTAGATATTATTACTAGTAAAAACAGATGTTTTTGCATTAATTTGTCGACATTTGAAGAAAAAACAGCATATTTTATTTGGAGGAAAAGTTACTTTTCATGGCTTGCTCTCTATTACCAGCCTCACTCCGTTCGGCTGTTAAACACGAGCGCGCCATGAAAAGTATCACTTTTCCTCCATATAAAATAATATACTATTTTCGTTCTTTCAGCAAAATTCAGCGTTATAATATCGTTCAGAGGGATCAATCCAATACATGGAAAGCCACTCAATGCTTTCCTCATAAAACACTAGACACTACACTGTAAAATCACTCTACAAATAGTCCAAATTAACTTAAATAATCCACAATTCCTACCAAAATACAACATCTACACAGAAAGACAATTTCGACAGAAGACAGACAGATTTTATTTTTTCCTCCATTAATTTTCTTGGGCTTCATGTGCGGCGGTGAATTTTTTTTTTTATATTATATATATTTTTTATAATAGGTATAGGATTATCTTTTTGACGAATTAGTGATTTTTCGGATATACAGGAATTACACAAAATTAAATACCTAGCTATCAATTTTAGTCATGTTTTGTTTACTTTTCCTCGGTATTTTCAACTCTGCAGCATATGCATATTGCCTGAGTCAAGTTCACCGACATGACCTTCCTTATTTTTTCAAACAGCACGTTTCGTTATAATGTATGTCAAATATAATAATTCATAAAGCTATTAACTAATTATCACCCTGTCCCAAGTTTGAACTTGAACTTGGGAATTATTTAATAAACATTAAAAGCAAACTATAAACAACGCGAGCAGTCAACGGGAGCGATTATGAATCTTAAGCATGCAAATGATCAGCAATTTCTCTAATATAAATACACTGGCAAACCTTCAGTTCGTCAGACTTTTGGTCTCACCTAAACCAGCTCCAGGGTTAGTCACATGACTGCTTTTGGTTCAATCCGCTCTTTGGTTAGTCACACGATTGCTAAAGTTATAATCCTTTTCCTGCCCCAAACCTAGTACTTGGTTAGCCACATCGACTGCTAAGACTAGGGTTTTCATTAACCACAGTAGAAAAGTCGAGTCTGTCAAAGTTCTTCGAGTGAAGTTTCTAAGTAGTCTGTCAAGTAGTTCAAAGCGTAGTGTCCAAGTGCTCTTAGATACCTTAACATTAAATAAAACACAACACAACATAAGATAAACTATATTTACAAAGCAGTGACCAAAAGGACCTATAAACAATTCATAAAACATACCTCAAGTCGAGAAAGCATGCGCACCTTAATAATTGGGTATAGGCTAGTCTCATTAAGTTTCTGACCAGTAAACGCGGTTTAAACTCTATCGTTGGGTCTTTGATCAATACACATTGTTAATTTAACGCTGTTAAAACTCTATCGTTAAGTCTTTGACCAATACACATTGTTAATCTTTTCTCATTAAGTTTATCTAATATACTTTATTGTTTTTTTAAGTGCTTTCTTTATCTTCACTTCTCACCTTACGTAAAGAATCCCGTACTACCATCGGAGTTATACCCCTGCACGCTGAGTAAGGCGAGGCATCGCGATTCAAACGTATGATGACAGATTGGTGGAGGCATTAAGAAAAAATTAAAAGAACTGTCATCACGAATACTCGCGACAGTATGTTTAATATTTTGATAACACTGGGTTTCTTTACCCTATGTTTTTTGTACTTCCTGTGGATCTAGTTCAACTGCTTATGATGTTCTGTAATATAGTTTTTTTGTTAAATCGTGACCAATTTCAATTTGAAAATTGCTTGTTTTATTTTTATCGTATATATTAAGTTTTGTTTTGTATTTGCCCTACTATGGTTAGTTTATTTATTTTAGTTAGCTTTGTCCATAAAATTTATTTGAATTTTTCTGTGGCAATAAAGCATACTGGACTTTGACTTTGACATCGGTAGCGTTCACCGTGGGGTTGACGAGGGCACGGTAGAGATACCGATCCTCGTCGACTCGATTCGCGATATCGGTCGGTAACAGAGCATATAGAATGCCGCACAGTACGATAACTAACACTTACCGATACCGACGGCTCTCGGAAGCGTGTACAGAATAGCGCTCCTGGGTTGTATATAGAAGAGGTTGGTCATGCCAAAATAGACAGAGGAATGTTTAGACTAGAAGTGAAGTTTGATAAATATCAACTAGGCAACGATACGAAAAATATAAACGATTCGATATGCCAGTTAAATTCTCTTTGTGAGAGTGCCAAGGAATTAGCTGCAAACACACAATGTTCTTCGCTAATTCACCAGCTACGAGAAAAGCAAAGTCAAATAGAATGGATGAACAAAGGAATGGAAGACATAAGCTCCAAGATGCAGACGCGAGGTATAGTTGGGAAGTTGCTCATCTCCCTCTTCGGAGTAAACGATGAAGTCTATCTGGATATAGACAAGTTGGAACAGAATCGAAAAGAGCTAATTAAGGCATCCAGCCATCAAACAAAGTTTATGCTCCACGCGCTAACTAAGTTCAACAACATAAAAACAAGAATCGACAATCAACTCAGACGATTCCAGGAAAAGATAAGCGAGACAACCGAGGCAATAAGAGAAATGAGCCATTTGTATCAACCAGTAGATAAAAACCTCCTAAATATCCACCTTCTAAGCAGTTATCAAATGGTATCCAATTATATTGATAACATAATGGAATATCATCAGCGATTGCTAGATGTACACTATCACCGAAGCCACCTGTTGGAGCTGATATCACCAGTCGAGATTGAGCAAGCAATTGCCGAGGTATCCAGAAAGTTACCGTCAAACTTACAAATTGTGACATTTCCACTCATAACGACGAAAATCCATCACACCAAAACAGATATACATGTGTTTGGGTACTTCCTTATAACAGAAGTTGACGACTTCCTAATCATTAAAGCAACACCCATTCCTCTAAAAATCACGTCAAAGGCATACTGGATTTTGGATGTACAGGGTGATCCCCTATAATGTCGCCCCCCTTTAAAATTTTTATTTTAAGTGTCTCAAAAAATTAAAAGTATGGTTATGTAGGTACTGAAAAAATACTTTTTTTCTGCGTATAAAAATATTGGAAAAATGATCAGTATACAGGGAAAAACAAAAACTTAATTTTTTTTCAATGGAACACCCTATATATGAATCTATTTTTCGATTCCTCGTAAAATTCTAAGCATATTTTATGTATGATCTTATACCTCTAGAGTTAGTAGTTTCACAGCTATAAACAGTTGAAAATCGGTACTTTGGCTACTTTTCACCTTGGTAGCAAGAAGATCATTAGAGATGGAGTAAAATGAATTTCACATTCCTAACTTAACTTTCCAAGAGCTATCTGATGGTGCTAACTTATGCTACCTACAGAGGTACCAGATTTGGTACCCATGGTACCGCCTGCCTTATGGTCATAGGAATAGCATTTCTTACATCTAGAAATTCTGATATCTCCATAGACTGGACAGCGTTCCCATGATTGTATTCCATGATCCTCCCAAACAGGTCTCCAGAGCAATCACCAAAGACGATACTTCTGTTATTTTGTATATGTTTGATGTATGTTATGACAAGGTGGTCATCATCTAGAATAAATTGGTTTTGCTGTTTTAGGCACTTGGTGATGTCTTCTACACTCTTGTTTGTTGTTGGGATAACAATTTTTTTCAGGTAAAATTCTCAGCATTGGCCCGAGACGAAATGTTGAGATTTGATTGAAATGAAAAATCAGAGACAAGAAGAAAGACAAACTCCGTTAATACCTCAGTAATGAAAATGAATATTATGAAGAGATCACTAACAAGAAATCTTGATCGGCATAAGACTTAGGATCTGGGAAAAATAAGGAAGAAATGGAATTAATATTAAATGGTGAATACGTACGTATATAAATGACTCCAAAAGGACCGGTCCACAATACAAATGGAGTCGTCTCTTATATGAGAATTGCAAACAATGTTCGCTAATGGCAGTATATCCTTTAGAGAAATACAAGTCTAGGCTAAAGGCCGGTGATCAGAGTTTGGCAAGAAAATAACGAAGTGACGTTCCCTGCAGGCGGTAATTCGTATTGAGAAAGCATTAGGTAATTATAAAATGAGGGTTAAAACGAGTGTATCGGAGTATAAATAAACAAGTATATGACAATAAACAAATACAGAAAAAATAAAAGAAGAGAGGTTTAAATCAGTTCTTTCAAAACTATGAAAGTATGGGATGTAAACACTGATATATTTTTACATGATAATTGAACATTCATAATTGATTAGACTTCAATAGACACAACAAAAAAAATAAACACATTAAATTCATGTTATGTATAATAAGATATACACGTGCTGTGAAATATACTACAACTACGTATAGTTCGTTCTATAAAATTGTTCATAACTGTAATAAATAACAAAAGAAATATATAGATAACATTTTATTTCTTAATAAGGCGCTTTATTAGACACAACTACTGGACATTAGAAACGCATCAAAGCACTGCTATTATTAAAGATAAATGAATTTTATTACCATATTTTTTTTGTGATTAATACTGGTGAGTGATTCAAAATGCCTTTAGATGCATAATTATATGCAATTCCTATTTATGCAAAAAAAACGATGGATGCCTATGCATTGATAGACTTGATAGTTATTATAGAATAGAATAATTATGCTATATCATGTTTTATATTATTATATACGTTATATTGGTTATGTTACTTATTATTAATTGCATTAGGTGTAAGATAAATTTTAGACACAAGCGGAGCTCCACTTATATATTTCCATATCTTTTATTCTATTATCTAAACACACTTCCTTCTATTTCCATACCTTATAGTATAAGTATTATTGTATAGTCATAAGAACATATACCCTGTATATCGACAGGGTATTGTAATTGCTAAATATTGTCACGAATAGTTTAGGGGGTCGCGCGTTTTTTAAAGAATAACTTCTCAGAGAAGAGCCGCGTCGCGATTAGTACAATGACGGGGTCTCAATGCTTCCTTTACTCTACCACTGTATGTTCTATTCGTGAGGACACGCCTTGTTTAGCGTGCCGGGGGGTAACTGAGGTAGGCCGAGATCGAGTTACGTGGGGTAAGAAGAGACGATAAAGTAAGCACGTTTATTAAAACTGAGCTTTATCCACAATACCGTAACAGAATTTTTGCACTCGACGCGCGTTTCGCTAACCATGTTAGCATCATCAGGAGATGATTAAAACCAGTTTTAATCATCTCCTGATGATGCTAACATGGTTAGCGACACGCGCGTCGAGTGCAAAAATTCTGTTTCGGTATTGTGGATAAAGCTCAGTTTTAGTGCATGTTGCCGAAGGTTCCAAACCCCAACATAGTTAAGCACGTTTAGTTTATAACAATAACAATGTATTAACGATAAAACTTTAACAATGATTATTGGTCAGAAAAAATGAGATTCTATTATACCCGATTACTACGGTGCGCATGTTTTCTCGATTTGAGGTACTGTTTATAGGTCTTTGTTTACTGTCTTATAATTTATAGTTTTTCTTAAGAGTTGAGTTTTATTTAAGAGCACTAAAAGATTTCACTAAACTTTTGAACTGACTATTTAGACACTTGTTTTTCTCAGAACTACGACAAACTTCTTGTCTTGACTTTACTATGGAGGTTGTGAAACCCCTGGTCCTAGCAGTCGTCAAGTGACTAACCGGTACCAAGTTTGGAAGGAATAATGGAGTAAAACCTAAAGTAGCTGTATAGCTAACTTTAAGAGCGGATAGAACCCGAAGGCAGTGGAAAAGTGACTAACCTGGGAGCTGGAGGCGAGACTAAAGTCTGAAGATGAAGGTTCGTTAGCGTATTTATATTAAAAAAGTGATGAGTGCTTAAGGTTGAAAGTCGCTCCCGTTGATTGCTCGCATGTTTATAGTTTGCTTTTAATGTTTATATAACAATCTCCAACTTCAAGTTCAAACTTACGACAGGGTGATATTTCTTTAGTAGCTTACGCATTTTAGTAGATTACAATATTGTAATAACATATTTTATAAACTGCATACGATTGCACACGGCAGCAGAACACTCTGACCTGATTAGACTAGATACTTGTAATGTAACTTGACTATATAATTATTGTAATAACTACTATAGAATCAATACATAGAATTAAGTAAACTCACGACTATTATTTGGGCCTCGGATGAACGAACCTGACTCAACTATTAACTCAAGGGAACAGAATATGGTCCCACTGGTTGAGTCATTACAACAGGGTGATCAAAAACTAACATTAAGTTTAAATAAAAAAATCGTTAAAGGTATTTTTTTTTTTCAAATGGAAACCTATTTTTATAATTTTATCTTATATAGCATTACAAATAAGGTCGACTTTGTATAAGGTTGTCTATTCGAAAAACTTGTAGTTTTTGAAATATTGACAATGTAACATTTTTCAATTGTAAAAATGCTATACGGGGTATTCTATTTAAAATAAGGAAGTTGATACTTGTCCACAAAAATACGAACACCCTGTATATATAAAAATTTAATATTTTCAAAGTTTAAGTAAATCCAAACAACTTTTGTATTAAACTTTTTTGCTACACCCCGTAGATTCTGAGATAAGGTGTCCCCCATAATAAACGGGCCACCCTATACACAATACATTTTTGGCTTTGTGGTAGCTCTTTTAAACAGTGTTTATATTGTAGGCCATGCTTGTTGCTAGGCAAATCAAAACAATTCTGAAACTCTGATTGGTATATCGACTTCAAAAATATCTCTAGGTCAGCAAAAATTCATGATTCGCCTAAATATCACATCCAGGGTTCTCTAGGTTTAGTTCAACTTTCCCAAAACATATTGACAATTAGAGATTCTCTCTTAAAAAATGTCCATCTTTAAAACAGCTGGTTTTTACAACTCTCTTGAAAAACTTTGGTATATCGTTTTGGCATACTTACCATACGGCCAGAAACGCTTGATTATTCTTATCTGATCTGCCCATGAAATACTTGGTCAGAGAGGATAGCGAAGAATAAAATTGTACGATATTTTTGAAAATCCAATCAGGTAGATTTCCAGGACGTAGGTCTAATTTCATTAAATTAGTAAGTATTTTGGCGACAAAGCATAATTGACAGATGACACCTTTTTCTTTCGCTTTTAGCTCATCTTTCTCTAAAAAAAATATAATCGTTAATTAAATTAATATTACACAAGAGATTTAGGAGTGTTTATGGTACGCCGGCGCCGCCTTACTTTTTAGTACCATCGTTGATCATTCATATTTATATACGGAGTAATATTATATTCTATTTCATTTTGTCTATTTTACTGGATATCATTTATTTCTTGCCTATTTCCATGAATACCAATTCCATTAATATCAGGGATGATTAGGGAAACTAAAGATTACTTTTTATCCTTTTCCAACACGTGACTGAGGCTACGGAATTTTCAGAATTGATGGATGCCATAGCATTAATTGAAATAATATTAAAACCGGACTGACTAAGATTAAACTCTAAAAGATTTCCAATTATTAAACCATTCTGTACTAATATAAATATAATTGTTACATTCGAAACAATTCTATTTCAAATATAATGGCTAACTCTTTAGAATATCTTGCTTGTGCACCAAGTTGATATTGTTTTGATAAGTAAGCTTTCTACTCAATTTGTCTACCTGATTTTCAACGCTAAAATTTGATGCGAATTTTAGGTATTTAGTTAAATTATTTATTTGATAGAACTACCGATAGTTTAAACTATATAAAAAAATTACAATAGAAATAGAACTAGATATATAAATAAATTTCTTAGATTTAAAAATTATCAATGAAAATATTAAACATTATTTTCAAATTTTCTATACACCCTCATACACGAACATAACGATACATAATATCAACCAAAAGTTATAACCAATAATTATCTATCATTAAGCAAATACCATTAAACAATGGGTATGAACATAATTTAATTAACAAAATTTTAAAAAATAAATAATTTATAAGGTATATCCAAAAATTGAAAAGAAAGATATAATTAATTTTAAAACATTAACATATGCAGGTAAATCTTACAAAGGGACTGCTGATTCTTGAAGTAAAACAGGCACAGAAATAGCGTTTTGCACTAGTAACACTCTTGGAAAATATATTTAAAACGATAAATCAGAAATCGTGGTTAGTCTTATGAAATATCGGGGAAGATAGGAAAACTCGTTGAAGTTTTGTCAACCTTCAACGCCGCTAGACCCAGAGGGAGGACTCAACAGGTCTCCAACGGTTAGTTTTGTAAATCCTGTTATTAAAACCTTTAAAACTGTAAAAACTAATGTTAGGTATTTTAAAATAATTTATGCTAACTTTCAATGTTTAAGAAATAAGATCTTGGAGTTTGAGGTGTACCTGAAGGATAAGTGTATTGACTGTGTTCAGGCTGTGCCTGAAGATTACGCTTGCTTAACCACGGCTTGAGTTAAGCAGCGGGACAGTAAGGGCGTTAGTGGTTTATTTTACTGTTAGAGAGCAACCTCACTCTCTGCTATGGCCAAGGAGGCTTGGGCACAGTAAATTGTCGTAGAACTGAGAGACACCAATGGTTGAATCTGTCTTTATTCAGAAAAATGCGTTTCTTTTATATCCCAAATTTGTTACCAATCGTGCTGTATTAAAATTATAAAATTAAATATAACGTGCCGGTTCAAGAACTTTGAAAGTTTTTAAATTAGTTAGTACGTGGTTTGTCAAAACCACTATTTAAATATGTAAACTTAAAGAATTATGTTTTTAAAATAAATCATTATGTGATTTGTCAAGGTGCTATAACATTGCAAGGTTGTAACTTATAAAACAATCTACAATATAAAACAATAGTAAAGTTTTGCCCTAAATAAAATATATGCTATGCTAACTTATTTAATTTTTACCTATTTTTTATTTTTATGGCTAATTTCGAAATTAGACATTTTCCCCTCTCTCTAGGATGGACGAGCGGAGGGATTGCAGTTCATATTTATCGTTTTTGTTTTCGCTTTGATTTTTTCTTCTGTTTCGTTTATTTTGTCGGCGTTTGAAAATGATTTTGATAATCTGCCATGCTGCAATACCGATGCCCATTATTATGATGACAGTGATGCTACTAATGGCTGCGGAATGGTGATGAATACTTCGCCACACTGTATTTTCTAGCTCCTGGTTCAAATTGTTCTGGTCATTGGTCAATTCTTTAAGGTTGTCGGATAATCTGACAACTGACTCAAAGTGTAGAACTCGAGGAGTCCTAACACTGACTGTACCATTTATTACTATCGGTACTTTTTTGGAATAGCTGCCCAGCACTGTAATAGTAGTGCTTCTTGTGGGAGTTAAGCTATTCTGTTTGGTTTTAATGATGCACTCCTGGGAAATTTGAAAGATTCCTGTTGCATTTATTGCAACATCTTCCCGCACACCATTGCAAATTACAGATATGCTTGTTGGAGACTCGGTCATGAGCATCCATGTGTTGGGTGCGCAGAGTTCCTTCCATATAATGCTTTGAATTTTGCTCTTTTGGATATGACAATGTTTCGGTTCTGGTCGCTCATAAATTTCATCGATGTTATACGACGGATTTGTTTCTATGTTTTTTACTGAAACTGGAAAGCAGATGAAATGATGAGAATATGACAGGATGCATTGCTGGAGTTCATCTTCTTGAAGCTCAAAATATACTTGTGTATTGTAGTCAACTGCGATATAGCCATCTGGAAGGTCGAGAGACCAATAGGTGCCTTTTTCAAACTCTAGAGGTACTGCCGTGGCTCGTATCAACTCGAATTCGTTAACATCTGCTATGGAAAAATATCCGAATATTAAAATATGTGTCTTATTGGCTGTCATCTTGGTCTTTATTAATGACGACGAGACAATCTTCAGATTACTCGGAAACTTCTGATTGTTCTGTTCAATGACGGAGTGAACATATGCTGGTGAGATGAGATCATATATTGTTCCTCTGTTGAAATGTATGTTCAACAATTTGTCGTAGTATTCATTGATTTCGCTTATAAAGCTTAGTGCCACTTGATATGCACTAAAAATGTGAATGTTTAATGCATTGGTATCTATTTGTTTATACCAGCTCTGCATTTTACTGATAACTTCTATTCCTTAATTAAATTTTTCTTGGAAATGTTGCAATTTGTTCTGAATTCTGGCTTCAGTTTCATTGAATTTTGTGAGGGCTGAAATCATGAACCTCGTTTGGTGACTCGATGCTTTGATTAACTGTTGCTGATTTTTGTTCAGAGCATCGATGTCTTGATACGCTTTATCGTTGATACCAAAAACTGTGGTTAAAAATTTCCGAACAATCCCCTCTTGCTTCTTTCATGATGCGCAGTGTTGAGGGTGCCATGTATTCAATTGGTGTGATTCTCTAACTGTTCCAAATGGTGTACTAGAGATGTACACTTTACTTCGTTCGTCATTTCTGTGGACTTGTTGCACATACTAATAAACTGATGAACAACGCTTGATATTGCTTTCTTATCTGCTTCGCTTCTATTTTTGAAGTGGTCTATTTCCATCCGGAAGATACCTCGATCAATTTTGGACCATCCAATATGCTCTACGTATATTCCATGTTGAAGGTAGTTGATTTTAAATCCTTTTTCTGCGGTGATGGTAGACAAAAGCATATAAAATACTACTAGAGCATACAGTAGTTGCGATTTCAATGGTTTCTGTGGCCTATCGTTTTTTATTTGTGGCCTTATTTCCCTCGTTGTTCCGTTACTTGTAATTTTTGAGGACGAAAGCTCTGGCTCTTCATCTGCTGGCAAAGGAATCAATTTATGAATCGGTCTTTTCAGTAACGTGCCTCCTGCTTTCTTTATAGTTACTACTCGAACGGCGCCATCCTTTCCTGGGTGGGTCTCCGTGATTCTCGCTAGGGGCCATTGATTAGGATTTACATTTTCTTCTTTTATCAGGACCATGGTGCCTACTCGTAAATTTTCATTTGAGCTTTTCCATTTATATCTTTGCTGTAATCTTGTAAGGCATTCTGTACACCAAGCGTGCCAGAGGTTTCTCTTCAGTTTTTGAACCAGTCTCCATCTGAGTGAGAGGCTGTTTGTTTCTATACCAATAGGCTCAGGTGGGGCTACGAATTCTCTTCCTATTAGAAAGTGGCCAGGAGTTAACACATTTATGTCATCTATGTCTTCTCTTAATGGTCAAAGTAGCCTTGAGTTTAAACAAGCTTCGATTTGGCATGTCAAAGTTGTCAGTTCTTCGTAAGTCAAGGTGCAATCTCCAATGACTCGTTTCATATGATACTTCATTGACTTCACTCCTGCTTCCCAGATTCCTCCAAAATGTGGTGCAGCTGATGGGATGAAATGCCATTGGGTTCCCATGTTAGTTAATGTGTTCTGTAATGCTCGTGTCTCAATTACTTCGATTACTTCGTTTTTAAACTGTTTTGAGGCTCCTACAAATGTGGTTCCATTGTCACTATACATGTTTGCGCAATGCCCTCTTCTTGCAACAAATCGTCGAAAAGCAGCGACGAATGCTTCACTCGTCATGTCGCTGACAACTTCAATGTGGATTGCTTTGGTAGCTAGGCAGACGAAAACAGTATTTGTAGGATTTATGTCCTCTTCCTTTAGTTGTTCTGACTTGAATGGGTCCTGCATAGTCTACTCACGAATTCATCAATGGCGGTGCTAGTGTTACTCTAACTTGTGGTAGTTTTCCCATCAGTTGTTCTGCTGTTTTTGCTCGATGTCGTATGCAGGTGATGCAATTTTTCAATGCTGTCTTCACTGCTCCTTTTCCATTAATTATCCAGAATTTGTTCCTCACATATGACAGGGTTGCTTGATTGCCTCCATGAAGGGTATTCATATGGGCTTCTCTGATAATTAGCTTGGAAATGTGGCTATAATAAGGCATGATGATGGGATGCTTCTGATCGTATGGTAATGATGCATTTTCCAATCTTCCTCCAATGCGGATTATGCCTTTCTGGTCAGGGAATGGATTTAAGCACTTCAACTTGCTAGACTTTCTCCCTTGTAAATCTTTGTATTCTTGAGGAAACTCTTGCTGCTGCACTAAGGTTATTATCTTAGTGAGCGTTATGTTTATCTCCTCGACGGACAGTATTGGAGATTCTTTTCGATTCGCAAAGCGGTTGCATAGGATAGCACTCGCACCATTCTTGTCAGGTCTGAAAAGCGTTCCCATATATCACTTTTCATGACAACTGCGATTTTATGGCAGGTAGCTTAAACTTCTTCTTTGACTTAAGGTATAATTTCAGTGATTGGTAGGTTGCCAAATTGGTACAGCCATTGAGGATCTTTCCACCATAATTCAGCCGATTGTAGTTTGTCAACAACACAACGAGGAATCGAAAGAACTATGTTAGGGGTAAGCCTAAGGTATCATATACAGAACGAGGAAATTAGAAAAAAAAAACAAAAGTCGACGATATTATAGAGCACATCGCAAGTCATAAATGGCGTTAGGTGGGGCATGTGGCACGACCAGGACAATGACAGATGGACAAGACATATAATACAGTGGCGTCCAAGGCAACATAAAAGAAGTACTGGTCGTTCACAGAAACGATGGATCGACGATATAAGAGAGATAGCGGGAAGAAAATGCCACTAGATGGCACTGAACCGATCCGAATGGATGCAGCAAGGGGAGACCTATGTCCAGGAGTGGATGCCGAACTACTGGGTTGCTGAAAGAAGAAAGAAAGAAGAAGTAGTTTGTCGGGATCTATTCCTCGTGATATGATACGTGCTGGATTTTCTTGTGATCTGACGTGATTCCAGGTTACTTGAGGCGCATTCTTGTGTATCTCACATACTCTGTTTGCTACGAAGGTTTGCCATCTTGTCGGATCTCCTTTGATCCAGCCTAGCGTAATCATGGAGTTGGTCCAGGCAAATGTCTGAGTATCTTCGAACTGTAGAGCGACCTTCGTTGTCTGTATCAGTTTTGAAAGAAGAACGGCAGCGCACAGTTCTAGTCGAGGTAATGTCGTTCTTGCCCTTGCTGGGGCGACTTTGGACTTAGCTTGCAGCAGCGTCACTGTCATGTCTCCTTCTTTCGTTATGCGACTATAAACGACTGCGCCGTAAGCCTTTTCTGATGCTCTACTTTTGAATTCGTATAATGCATCCATCTGGAAATTCTGATGTTTTCCAATTCTTTAATATTTCTTTGAAACTTGTGCCATCTCAGAAGTGTGATATCATTAACAGGTTGATCCCAACCTATATCTTGCAGCCATAAGTCTTGAATAATTAGTTTTGCTTGAATGATCACTGGGGCCAGCCATTCTAATGGATCGAATAATTTGGATATTTCTGATAGAATTTGTCTTTTGGTGTTCTTGTTCACCTCGGAGATCTGGACTTGAAATTTAAACGAATCGTCAGATGGAGACCATAGTACTCTGAGATTTCTTCATGTCTTCTTGGGGCAATTCTTGAATTTTTTGTTCTCGAAAGTGCTCGGGAATTGAGCTGAGTAGTGCATGATGATTACATGACCATTTTCTCAGCATAAACCCGGCAGAACTGAGCATTTTTAATAACTGTTGTTGAAGTTCGAGGGCAGTTTGAATGCCATTTGATCCAGATAAGATATCGTCAACGTAGAAATCTTGAAGCGCCGCATGACTTGCCGCTGGAAAGTTTCTTGCTTCTTCGGTAGTGAGTCTTTGTAGTGTCTTGAGTGCCAGGTATGGGGCGGAGGCTGTGCCATACGTGACAGTCGTGAGTTCATACTCGAACATCGGTTTTTTGAGATCATCTCTCCATAAAATTCTTTGAAATTGTTGATCATCTGGATGAACGTTAATCTGCCTATACATTTTCTGAATATCGGCGCAGAATACGAATTTATGCTTTCTCCAACGGACTAATATTTCGGCAATGTTTTGTTGCAATCTTGGGCCAACATGCATTATATCGTTGAGGCTAGTGCCGGTCGAGCTTTTGCAGGATGCGTCAAATACAACTCTTAAACGAGTCGTTGTGCTTGATTCTCGGATAACTGCCTGGTGAGGAATGTAGTATTTTCCTTGATTTAATTCATGTCGTGTCACATTTCTCATGTGTCCAGGCTTGAGGTATTCTGCTATAAAGTTTGCATACTGCTCGCGTAGATTGGTGTCTAGTTGAAGTTTCTTTTCTATATTTGTAAGCCTATTATGTGGCAACTAAGGAGAACGGTAGGTAGGAAGTGGGGTTTAAAACCTTACATCCTCCAGTGGCTGTACACTGCTGTGATAAGACCGAGGATTTCCTACGGATCCGTGGTCTGGTGGCCAGCGGTGGCCAGAGCCACTAATGCCCAGAAACTGGCCAGACTGCAAAGGCTGGCTTGTTTTGGTATTACCGGAGCATTGAGAACTACTCCCGGAGCAGCACTGAACATCATCCTGGGGCTGCCGGACCTCCCGATCTGGATTGAGAGAGAGGTAATGGCGGCTCACAAAAGGATGATCGACAGTGGCCTATGGCGAACGGACTACACATGGAAAGGCCATACGACTATTGCCGCCAAAATGAGTAGGGATCTACCCATCATTGCGACCAAAGGCAATATTCCAGATGGCAGATTAAGACTGAGAAGAAATTTCCATCAAGGGAAGAGTGGCTGTCAGGCCAGGTACGTACGCCGAGCGGCGTACAAGCATGGTACACTGACGGCTCATGGATGGCTAATACACAGTCATCCGGAGCCGGTGTATACCTAGACAACACTAAATCAGGAGAAAGCACTTCGCTGGGGAGATATGCCACTGTTTTCTAGGCGGAGGTGTTTGCTATTTTGGAAGTAGCAACCAAGGCGGAGGTAACAGAAGGTGTAGAGAGTATATATATTTACTCGGACAGTCAAGCCGCTCTCAGGGCGATCCAAAGACCCAGGGCAAGCTGTAAGCTAGTTCAGGAATGTAGAGACGCCCTAGACAGATTGGCTGTGCGCAAGGAAGTAAGACTCAGATGGGTTCCAGGGCACAGTGACATCGAGGGCAACGAACGGGCCGATGAATTGGCAAGACAAGGCTCAATGAGCCACCTCGTCGGTCCAGAACCTGGTCTGGGCTTAAGTAAAAGGCAAATCTCTCAGGAACTAAATAACTGGGCCTGGAACAAGACAAAACACAATTGGAGAGGAAAAGAAGGATGCAGACAAGCCAAGGAAATTATTCTAAATCCAGACGGATCCAGAGCAAGGCGACTGCTAAAAAAGAGCCGAGAGGACATCAGGAACTTGGTAGGTATTCTGACTGGGCATGGTAGCCTAAACAGACATCTGCACCTTATCGGCGTGAGGGACAGCCCACTCTGCGGGACAGGGGAGGAGTCCTCATACCACTATATAGGAATTTGAGATAGGTGGAGTCGCCTAAGCACCAACACTTGCTCGGGAAGATCTAAAGGATCTGGACTGGGAGGACGTCCTCACCTTTATCAAGGTGACGGGCCGTTTCAGTGCGGGCCGGGTGTTGGAAGTAGCCAGGTAGGGGAGGGCGGATCGGGGATGGTGAAAAGGGACTTATAGGCCTACTTACCGGGCTTCGGCCCCCCCTACCCTTACTACTACTACTTTGCAAGCCTAGCTGCTGCTCTTGGTTTTGAGTGTCCAAGAGTTTCAGGAGATGCTTTAAATGGAATGCGTACGATGAATCTGCCATTGCTGTCTCGTGATGTCGTTTTATCGTAAAATTCTTCGCATGCTTGTTCTTCTTCAGTGAGTTGATGAACTAGAGATATTTCTTCAATCTCCCAGAATTTCGTTAACTGTTTATCTTCTTCATATTGTGCAATCATTTGGGATGCTGAAAATACTGGACCGGATAAAATCCATCCTAGTTCTGTATTTTGTTTTAACAGACCTTCTTGTGTTTTTTGAAGATCATTTAGGATGATAGTGGCATATTCTTTTGCCTCAAAAATACCATCTATGGCTCCAGGTATCCTGAAGGTAGGATCTGCTAGAGCTTCATTCTCCCGTTCATTGATAGAAAGTCTATATAGAGGGGTTGCTTTGGCATGGATTGAGTTAGTTTGGGACGGACTATTATGTTGACATTCATACAGAACGTGCTTATCGAGGCTTAACACTCCATCTCCAACGCCAGATATCTCAGCTCTAATGTAACGTCTCGGAAGTCCTAAACGCTGTGCCGCTTCTTCGGTAATAAAGGATGATTGTGAGCCTTGGTCAATCAGGATCCGTAGCGGCTGTGGTGAACTTGGCGTCTCGACTTGTACTAGGGCTGTTGTCAGTAATACGTTCTCTTCACTTTGACTCGTATGGTTTGTTGTAGTGTTTCTCTGCTGTTGGAATTGCTCGCCTGTTCTTCTCTGGTAATTGGAATTGAGATAAAATTCCTGTGTTGATAATCGGCTGTTCGCTGTTGACTATGATTTGTGTTTTGATTGCTCCGGTTTTCAACATGCAAAAGCGTATGATGTCGGCTACAAATGTTACACTTCGTTTGGCTGAAACATTTCTTTTGCACGTCATGGCTCAAGCAGTATTGGCAGACTCGCTTCTCTTGAACATATTTGCCTCTCTCTTGTGGTGACATGGCTTTGAATTTCTGGCAGTGGTAGGTCATATGTTGTTCGTGGCAATACAGGCACCTGGATGGAGTGAACTTGTTTTCGGTGCTCGACACAGTTTCTAACGATTGAAACCTTCTTTCTAAAAAGTTCATGAATTCTTTGAAGTCTGGCACGTCGTGTGGTTTCTGAAGACTCTGTTCATAAAGGCGATTAGTCTCAGAATCCCATTTTCGGATGATCATGCGAATCACCATGGGACCCCCTGTATCTGTTTTTATCTCTAGGTTCCTCAGTGCTTGCAAGCACTCGCTGGTGACGTCATATTATTGCTTCAACTTCAATGCGTTTTCTTTGGAAACGGTGGGTAAATCCAGTAGTTTATCCAACAGTTTAAAGATGAGTAGCCTCTTGTTTGTATATCGCTTTTGTAGCAATTCCCATGCTGAATTGTAATTAGCTTCGATTGCCTCGAGATGTTGGATCAACTTGCTTGCTTCTCTTCGTGTGTGTTTTTAGGTACTGCATTTTCTCAGCTTTGGTCAACACTTGGCTTTCATGGATTACTCTTTTGAAGAGATCATAAAATGCGGACCAATTTTTATATCCTTCATAAAAGACTGGATTCGGAATCTTGGGAATCAAGCATCAGCGAGCACTGGATGGCGCAAGATGAACTCACAATTACTAAGACAAATGATTTTCAGTTTGTATCTGGTTTTTGCAGGTCAATGTTTGGTCATAGTGGTGTTGCAATGTTTGGTAGGACTGATATGGGCTATACATAGCATCTCTAATCTCTCACGGGAACTCCACTGTGAAATCAGTGGCATGGTCATTAAAACTATCGATACACACATTTTAACGGCGTATAGATCACCAGATGGAAATTTTGAAATTTTTTTGGAGATACTCTCGTGTGCCCTTGGTAAACTTAATTCTAACCAATGAATCATTGTCTCTAGGGACTAATGTCCATTTTTCTACTAGTGCTAGACGGGTTACAGATCTTTGTCATTTGGACTAGTGAAGACAGTAAAATTTTGCTACTTTGACGATGTGTTTGCCAATTTTGCTACAGGTTTTCGGGTCCAGCACTGTGACTTTTCATCCTTCTCACACTCATAATTATTGAGTTCGACTGCAAACCCATTGCCACTATGTCCAGAATAGTGTATAGGCCCATGACCGACGTTGGTTTTCTTCAACTTTATGACATGGTGGAGAATGCTGACTGGGAGTTTGTTGCTGATCAATTTATTGACCCGGAAGGGAAGCTTGAAATCGTTTTGGAGACTATTCAGGTGGCTGTAGATGGATGATTTTCTTTAAAGACAAAACTGGCCTCTAGGGGAGGTCAATGATAATCTCCGCAATATGCGTGATAGGCTGGCAACTCTGGTGGCAATCAATAAAGCTAACCCGAACCTCATTACAGAGATTATAGAAGACGTTATCGCCAGGAAATTTCTCGAGCCAAAAAAACAAGCCCATGATAATTTTATAACCCAATCTTCCAACTTTCAAAGAGCGATATCGCAAATCATCAATAGTAATAAACCTAGTTCTTCTTTTGAAACTTCTCATTCCTTGACTGCAAATTCCCTGAATGATTGTTTTGTTGGCACTGCTGAAGAAGTGATTTAGGACAGGATGTTTATCTGAATTCCGAATGCAGCCCCCTAGAGAGGATCTCAGTTTTGCTTTTAGTATAGTTAGCTACAATGATGTTAGAAGCATAATAATTGATAAAACAAATCACAAAAAGTAAAGATAGCTTTGACATAAATATTAAAACAGTCAAATCTCTAAAAAATATTATCGTTTACCCTTTGACAAAGATTATAAACTCGTGTATTAATGCTGGTATAATCCCAGGCATTTTGAAGACGAGGTAATCCCCATCTATAAGAGTAAAGGTTCCAGGAATTACTATAGGCCTATATCAATACTGCATATATTGTCTAAGATATTGGAGAAAATACTTAATCAACAAATCAAGGAATATTTTGAATCTAATAACTTATTTTTTTAAAACCAGTTTGGCTTCTCATATTCTTGAGGGATTTGAGAAAAATTGCGGCACTTTTGCTACATTTTTCTGACCTAACAAAAGCCTTTGACTGCGTTTCACATCCTATTCTTTTAGAGAAGCTTAAGTTTTACTAATTTTACCCTGACAGCGTCAAGGTGCTTGGGTCATATCTGGATGGTAGAACCCAGTATGTATCTTTTAATGGTCAACAAGACAGGTAAAGCATGGAGTTCCCCAGGGCTCGGTGCTCGGATCCACCTTTTTTTAATTTAGGTAAATGACCTTGTCAATGCTGTGCCTGATGTAAATTGTTGCTCTTTGCCGAAGACACGACCATTTACTTCACATATAGACGCGACTTCAAGATTGATAGTATTGTCCCAGATAAACCCACACTAGATGCGAAAGCGCTCGCCTAACGCATCGAAACAAGAATTCGTTTAAAGCTCCGCCTCCTTGGGGATGGTCAGCCATCCGACGAAATAGTCAGCGCACGCTCTAGTGTGATTCTAAACGCGAGTCTTGTTGTTTAGTCCGAGAGCGTTTCGAAAAATAATTAATCTTTATTTAATTTTTGTGCCTTTATTTGAACTGTTCTACTAGAAGCCGTGGCGAAAAATCATTATTTAAATTACCACGCGATCCTGAAAGGTATGTATAAATGTTGTTTAATGCACACTCACGCACACTTATTTGCAAAATTATTGCATATTGTAAAATCGATTAAGCACGAAATTCAATTAAATCTGAAAACTGGCAGATACAATGTTATAGTTAAATCTTTTTTTACTGAGGAATGTTTATAAATAGCAACAAATCCATTGATAAAAAATAAATTCCATTAATATTTTGTACATTTTTGATTATAGGTTTAAGGTTTGGCTTCAAGCCGCTGGAAAAGTAAATCTTTTGAATAAAAGCAATGTTAATTACAAATTAGGTGAAGATGATTTCGAGTAGAAATGTTTTGAGGTATCTACAAGGCCTGTTAAACGCATCTACAATACTGCTATGCCCTCTATATTTCTTGGACTCAAGCGAAAAACTACAGAAATGCCTGAAGGGCCTAATCCAAAATTCGTCATTTTGTCTGGTACCCTAAACCGGGGTGACTATAGCCCCTAGGGGTGAAAATGACCAAAAATTGAAAAATGTTTAAAAATGCGTTACGTTAAAACTTAGATATTCTTAATTAAACAACTGATGGAAATTAATAATATATACCTGAAAATATAAAATGCAAGCGTTTTTACATATCTAACGTTTATCTTTTGTTTTTCGTAGTCAGCAGAAAAGAACATGAAAAATGGCCTAAAAAGTGCCATAATAACTTTGTTCGTTACGCCGCGGTTTTTGACACCAAAAGAGTGATGTTTATTTTTAAGGCATACCAAAAGGTACCTATGTTACTCTAAATTTTGTTTGAAAACTGTTGGTGTTTTGAGATATGAGGTCATATTCACCCCTTACTATTTTTACATCTTTTGGGGTGACTCTGGCCACACGTAAAACGCTGGAGGTGGCAACGCTTGCAGAATAACATATTTTTATGCAGGGAATAATGATCGTTACAAATCGTTAGCACAGTGTTAGTCGCAGTCCAACTAAGGAAGAGGTGTCAGAAAAGTTACCACAGGGGAAACTGACTTGTGGCGGCCAAGCGTTCATAGCGACGTCGCTTTTTGATCTTTCGATGTCGGCTCTTCCTACCATTGCGAAGCAGAATTCGCCAAGCGTCGGATTGTTCACCCTTGTACTTACGTTTTAATCGCCTACTTACCACAAAATATTTATAGGAACCTCTATTTTTTTTGTTGGTGGCCATATTCACCCCGGAGGTGTTAGAATGGGTTTTAAGAAAATTGAAATACTTGGCCATAGTGGCCCCAAAGCAGGGGGTGAATATGGCCACCCAATAAAAAAAAAACCGTGGAAATAGTTTTTTTTTGCTTTAGAAAAACTCATGAAATCGAATATACATTTATCCTTCCTATATATGAACCATTTTTGAACTGGTCAACTATTATTCGAAAGATTGTCGAGACTTGAAGATAATAAGTGGATCATAGTTACGGTAAGTGATTTATTTTTATTACAAATCTATATCAGTTGACCGACACTATAACGACCGAATATTAAATGATAATTTACAGTACGAATAAAAAATATGAAACGCGTATCAAAGTGAATCGCCCCTTTAGGCGTGTTTCAGTATAGCTAGAGAGCTGAAATTTTCAGGACATTTGGCCGGGGTAAAATGAGTATCATGCACGAGGAGAGGGGGGGGGGGAAGAAAAAAAAGTAATTTTGGACATATCCCCCACCCCATCTCCCCGGATACCCAAAAAATTTCGAAAAAACGGCAAAAAAATTGAAAAAACAACGTAAAAAATTGTTCGGAAAGTTGATAAAAGCATTATAAAATGAAATAAGAAAAAAATTAATGAACAAAAAGTTAGAAACGCGGTTTTCGGCGAAAAAAAGGCGAAGGAGATCAGCTATGAGGTCGGGGATGGCAAGTAAGAAAAAAAATGCATTATAAAAAAAAAAATGGAAAAAAATTGACACAAAAGTAAAAAAATGTCCGGAAAGTTAATAAAAGTATTATAAAAGGAAAAAAAACAATAAAAAAACCGTAAAAGATTGTTCGGAAAGTTAATAAAAGTATTATAAAACGAAATAAGAACATAATAAAAAAAAAGTTAGAAACGCGGTTTTCGGCGAAAAAAAAGGTTAAAAAAAAACAAAAAATTAAAAAAGAAAACAGGGCGCAAAATTTGAGATAAAAAGCTTAAAAAAAATTCAATTCTAAATATCTTTCAAAAGTTTTACCAGTTGTGTGCTTATAAGGGTGAGGAACACATCTTTTTAACGATTTTAACATTTGTTTTAAAATATAGATATTCAAAAATTGTACTTTGCATCAAAATTGCAGATTAAAAACATTGTTTTCAAATTTTCTGGAAAAATAAATAGTTTCCGAGATATGGCCGGCGGCCACTCTTACTGAACATCCAGTATAATATTAAAATGTAGCTATATATAAGTAATTAAAATAATCTTTTTCATTCTAAATGTGTTTTTAATGTGAATTCTGTTTTCGTAAAAACAAAATCATATATGAACCCTAGTCTGATGCATTAAATTTTTTTCTTTAGCTACACTTTCTTATAACAAGTGGTGGAAAAAACCTTGCTAGCACCCGAACGATCTTAGGTCTAGGCGCGGCCCTTAAAATAGGTTGGCAAAATTGCTTACGAAAGTGTCAAAAAATACATTTTGACACTGACATAGAAATGTCCTTATTCTTGATCTTGCGGCCAATTTAAATGCTCCCACTCTCTACTCTTTCAAGTAAATCCAAAAAGTCTTTAAACAAATTCAAACCGTATATAGAAATGCCTCAAAAAACGCTATGATTCACATCGAAAACTTTACTTGACAAAAATAACCTTAAATCGGTATTCATTAAAGCGTAATAGGGGAATTTCTGTACAAAAGTCAGTGCAGCTATAATTTCACTAGATTTCCATGACCACCTGTTGGCAAAAAAGAAAGTGAATAGCTACTGCAAATTTTTATTTTTCCTGAACCAGTCCACCAACAAAACACGTTGTCATTTAATTGGCGCAGACTAACTTTTTAATTTCGAAGAACAATTCTATAATCATACCCAGATTATTTGGTGCAGGCCGCGTATGACCGCCACGTCAAGGTTAAAGTTGGCTGGCGAGGAATTTGCCGACCTTTCGCATCTGGTGTAGGTTTATCTGGGGTATTGAGTCCAATACACAATAGAATGGAATCCTGGTTTGTCGCCAACAAATTACCATTAAACAGTGCAAAGACACAGACACTGAACTTTTCCCTGTCCCAAAGAGCTCTTAGGCCAGAGGAGGCTTCTGCAAGTTATCTTGGGGTCTGCGTCGATCCCGGTATGACTTGGACTGAACATATAAATGGGCTACGTGACAGATTCTCTACTATTATTTTTCAGCAACCTCTCAAGATGTTTTTCTAAAAGTACACTACTGCAGGCTTATCATGGTTGTTTTGCCTCTTAGCTTTCTTATGCACACTTAGTCTGGGGGCACTCTGCACATACTGATCTGGTGTTTGGGATGCAACGCAAGTGTGTGAGAATAATAGCGGGGCTCTAGTATCGGGAATGCTGTAGAGAGAGTTTTGCGCAGTTGCGCATTCTGACAATACTTTCTCTCTATATTTACCAGTGCTTATGTTTCATCAAAAATACCCTGACCCTATACCACTCCCACAGTGACGTGCACAGTTATCCAACCAGACAGCGGGACAATATTGTGCATGGGTTTCATCGGCTCTCGAGAACCAGGGATGGAACTGACTTTCTGCCACACAATGTTCGCTTATTGTATATGGGCGTATTCAGGGCGCACCTGAGGAGTTTTCATCTGACAGGGGCTTTTTACTCTTTTCAGGAGCACCTCGATTCTAATATTGAGGCACAATAGTTACTGGCGATAGTGAACCTAGTTTTGTTGTTAATTGGTTTTCTTTTTTTACGGACTTTACAGATTAAGTTTTAATTATTGTAATGTAGTACATTAAGTGTGTACATTTGTATTGTATGTACTGTACTGTATTGTATTTTCTTTCTGATTGTGACATGTGTGATACTATTTGTAATTTAAAAAATAATAAATGATGACGATGATAAATCTTTATACCGGGTGTCCGGAAATACTGTTCGAATAATTTCAGGAGTGATTCTACATAAAAAGACATGAACCTGGGTCCGGAAATGCATAGTTTCCAAGATACAGCGTGTCAAACTTTTTAAAAAAATCGGTTTTTTAAATAATATCTCAAATATCCTTTCACTTATTTTGTTGAAATTTGGTAGTGTTACATGTAGTAATAAAAGGCTCATTTAGCCTTAATTAATTTAAAAATATAAAGGCCAGTGGCGTCCCGGGGGGCGTCATACCGAATATTATTGATCAAAAAAATGTGCGTCACTGACTTTTTATATTTTTTTCGTATTAAGCAACTAAAAATACATTTTCGCTTCTTGAATTGTTTTCGTATTTTGCTTCGCTTTTGAGAAAAAATATCCAGTTTATGACATTTCTTTAGGGCAACAAATTCTACATCAAAAGATGGTGGATAACCACAATAAATCTATTCTAGTCATAGAAATTGTTATAATAAATTATTACATATGCAAAATATCATCAGGACCGTTCTTTTATCGATAACGTGTTGTTCACAGACGAAGCAGGATTTACGCGCCAAGACGTTGTTAATTTTCTTGAGAACCATATGTGAACCGACGAAAATCCCCATGAGATTATACAGTCACAGAGAAAAAATATAAATCTTTATTACATGCCGCGATGAAACAAAAAGAAAGAAGAAAGTTAACGGTTAGAACAATTTATTATAACAGTTTCTATGAATGAAATAAACCATTGAATTCCAGAAAAATAATGGTTACCAACCAGCGTTTGTTGCCCTAAAGAAAGGTAATAAACAGGTTTTTATTTTTTTCTCGAAAACGAAACAAGATACGAACACAATTCAAGAATCAAAAATGTGGTATTTTTAGTTGTCTAATACGAAAAATATATTTTTTTAAAGTGTGTGGTGCACACTTTTTTTTAATAATATTCGGTATGATGCCCCCCGGGACGTCACTGGACTTTATATTTTTAATCTAATTAAAGCTAAATGAGCCCCATATTATTACAGGCAAGACTACCAAATTTCAACAGAATCGCTCAATGGATATTTAGGATATTAATAAAAAGCCGATTTTTTTTTAAAAGTTTGGAAATGCAATAAATTGGTTTTGATTTTTTTTTCCTCGAAAACGAAGCAAGATACGAAAACAATTCAGAAAGCAACAATGTTGTATTTTTAGGTCCATAATACGAAAAATATATATAATGTTTCAAAAAGTCAGTCGCGTACATTTTTTTTTCAATAATATTCGGTATGATGCCCCCCGGGGACGTCACTGGACTTTATATTTTTAATCTAATTAAGGCTAAATGAGCCCCCTATTATTACAAATAACAATATCAAATTTCAACAAAATCGGTACAAGGATATTTAAAATAATAATAAAAAACCGATTTTTTTTAAAAAGTTTGACAACCCAGGTTCATATGAAAAATGTTTCATGTTTTCTTACGTAGAATCAGTCCTGAAATTATTCGAACGGTATTTTCGAACATCTTGTATAACATAAAAAGGCGTTATAAAAATAAGAAATATTCTAATTATTATGGTAAACGAAAATCGCTGATTCAACGAAAGCTTCAATATTTTAATAAACACCTTCTATCCTACTGACGCTCAAACACTGTTTTCAAGTTTTCCAAATGTTTTGGAAAAGGAGTTAGAAATTAAAAGAAGTTAGAAATTATACAATGTCCAGATCAGTGGCGGCTGGTATATATGTGCTGAGGAGCTGCAGCACACAGCAAAATTACAGAAAAATTAAAATAATATTTTTGTACATAAATACTTGCCATTTTATCTTGAAAATTATTATTTATCTGGACGGAAAGTAAAATATTGTCGCGCCGCTAATATCTTCGAGATAAACATACCCACTACACCGTCAATCCAGACCCAACGCCTTATGTTGTATAATTCGGATCGGTGTGCGATATGAATTTTAGCACAACGAGCCTTTTGGTCGTCGCGTCTCCGCTGATCCCGCTCGCGTGTTTTCAACGGTGATTTCAATAGCCGGTGGTGCTGCCCAATCTCAAGCACACGGCTAGATTTGATGCCGCGTTTGATTTTAAACGCAGTTATTTATGTTGAATTTAGTAGCCAGGCCGTTTGCGCTAGTTTACTTAATTTAAGCATTTGTCGCAAGTAGTTTTCCTGATATTTATATATATATTTTAAGATATTATATATAATAACATTAGTTTTAATTATGACTATAACACTCATATCCACTGCAGAAGGAGTACGTTGTTTCTCGACTTTGAAGAGAATTAAACGTTTTCTGCGAAACACAAGAGATATTTAACGCTTTGACAATGTTATCGGTTGAAAAAGAGCTGATTCATTCTACGTTTTAATACAAAACTCGAAAAAATTGTAAATGAAAGAAATAGATGTATGGATTTTGTATATAAAAAATTTATTTAAAATGTATCTAACCACTTTAAAAGACTATGTTCAGTTATTCTCTTCTTTCATGTGTCCGGTTTAGAATTTTAAGTATTTGCTTTATTAATAAATAACTAAAATTAGAATAAAAAAAAGTTCTCAGTGGAATCAATGTTAGTATTTTTATTTATCTTCGATACATATGTAAATGTGAAAATTATTCGATAAATTTAAAATTACACTTTACATGCAGCACACAGCAATAAATTATCACGAGCCGCCACTGGTCCAGATAGATCAGGACGTTATGCCCAATGCTTCCCAATCCCAAAATAGTAACTAGTAAGCGAAAAAGAAACAATGTTTCACTTAATGATCAAGTAGATTTAAAAGGTTTTTCATTGTTAAATTTATATTGATACTTTCAACAGAATAATATTTTTTCGGCTGGAACAACTTGGTTGGCAGACGAGCGAAGCCGAACCTCTTTGGCCTTCAGGACGGTATGGTATTTTTATTGAATCAGTTTTTCTTTGTATTGTACTAATTGTTGCTTCATATTATATTCGTTTTTGTAAGTAAGATAATATTTCTGTAATATTAATATATTTAACAATTTATATCTCTCTTAGGAGATGTATATTTTCGAAAATTTACTTACTTTTGGCATCACTTTCTCCAGTATATGATATTATACAATAATCTGACTTTATTCGTGCAATAATACTCTCAACATCCTCCAAAATGTTCTTAATATAGGAACATAAAGATTGTAATATTGAATTTGCAGAGCCGGCATTAACAATTTTTAAAGTTTCATCGAGTTCCTCAAATGTAATCTAAAAATTGTAATGTAAGTAAATAGAGAAAAAAATATAAATTGAAATTGTATCATTCTATAATTCTTGGTAATTTCTTCCTAGCACGCATCACCTTTTTAGGTGCGTATTTGTCGGATATATCTTCCTGTCGAACGAGTTCGAGTACCGAAAATAGCGAAATCAACTCACATTAGTAAGGTAATGGCAATATCGATACAACAAATTAATCAGTAAGTGGAAAAATCCGCAATATTGTATTCAGTAACATTTACAACGTTACGATGTTATGATGCATTAAGTCAAAAGCTTTGCTTAAACCGAAGTAAATGCTAATTGCTGTATTGCTGACATCAAGGGAATTCGTTATGGCTAACATATGTTCAAAAAGTGGACCAATTTCGTAAAAAAACATGTTGCGTAGTACTGAAAAATGAAAAGGTATATAGGAAGTTTAGCAGTGTATTGTAGAATGCCCTTTCAAAGACTTTTGAAAAATCAGATGGAATGGCAATTGGTCTGTAATTCTCCAAATGGCTCTTTTTATGCAAAGGTATTACTCGACTCTTTTTCAAATTTGTACGGAAGTCCATCAAGAAATTAATTGTTGATTATGAATGAAAGTGATTGCATATTAAAAGTGATACATTTTTTAAGATACTACATGGGATTTCATCTAGCCCTGCTGACCTTTTTGAGCATGTGGTCTCTTTCTCTTCCACAGGAGTCAGAAAGAATAATTATCACCTTTAACCACCGGAAGTTCGCCAAAGTAGTCGCTAAACAGAGCACAAATTTTGTCAGCATCAGTGATAATCTGCCCATGCCTTTCTATCTCAAAGTGATGAGCTTAATTGTCCCAAAATGACTTAAAACGAGCTTGTTTTCATGGTTGCTTTCACCCCTTTACAATGTAAAAGTTCTAATCAACCCTGTTTCTTCTAGGAAAGTGAAGAAATTCAAGAAATCTAAATGGAGAAACGTTTGAGTTACTAAATGAGCATTGAAAAACGCTCTAAAAAACTACCAAACAATACCAAGCACAAACGGTCTACAAACTTTATCACCAACGCCAAACAGATACAGAATGCATTGGAATTAGAATCTAGTACACTTGTATTACATATGTATTTAAAATAAAAGGATCGTAAGACCTTTTAAATAAAAATGTTAAGCGAAGTTAACATTGTTAACAAACATGTCCTGGAAACAAGATTAGTGTTCAAGTTCCTGAAGCCCACTTAATACAAAATATTTACTTTTATTTAAGGAAAACACATGCGTGACCCCCTTCACTCTTTCCGAAAGACATTAAAGTAACAGGCTATTGCCGCAACAGCTGGTCATATCATTACAACGAGACGAGGATGTACATCGCTGGATTTTACCGTAATTAATTAGAGAAATATTATTATACTATGTAACATGACCAATATGGCCCTAAAAGCTTAAGAACCCAAAAATAAATATAAAACTATACAAGTGAAGAGTGAGTGAAAATATTGAGTTAAAATTTGCCAGCGATATTTTTAATTTCGAAGTAGCTACTTGAACCAGCACATAAGTGCAGGCTCCGCATGAGCGGTTATTTTGGATTTAACAGATATTACAACAGCTAATACTTACATCTTCATCGTAAATACCATATATAGTAGCAAAGCTATTAGATACATGTTCAAACAATGTAAGTCCTGATTTATAGCGTATGTGAATTTCGAACAACAGGTTCACAAAATTACCTGCCACTCTATTAGCTATTGTATTACTATAGGCAATTTGCTTTAACCACTCGTAAACCTAAAAAATAATACATGCATCAAGTAAATCGAAAGCCTATATATGCTTTTATGGTATAAAAACATTTTATATCAGCAATTTTACAATATGTCTCGTTTCCAAGATACATGGTTGTAAATATTTCCTAGAAATATAACATCAGATCTAGTACACACACTATCCACTGATATTTATCAATATAATAGTAATCATTAAATCCTTAATTTAGCCTAATGTGTGAGTAAAATTTAAAATTACTCGTAAATAAAAACAAGATACATAAAATATAAAAGATATAAAGATGTTCAATAATAATTAAAAGTAAAACTAAAACTTATACATAATTGTAAGCATTAAACAAGCATGAATAACGAACAGATAGTTCAAAAGAAAATATTTCCATAGCACTGCATACACTAACCTGCACAGACAACACATTAGAATCACTTGGTATTAAATTGCATAAGACAGTGATATTGTTTAAAACTGCCAATGGCAATTTCTTAACTTCTGGATCGTTTGAAAGTTCGTCTTCCTCAATTTCAAACAGTTTTTCGAACTCTTCCACTAATGGTTTAAGATGTTCTACTAGTGAGCTGTCTTTATCCTTCCCACCTGAAATATATTGTGAAATACTAAAAAGCATAAACCTACTAATTAAATATCACCCTGTCCTAAGTTTGAACTTGAACTTGACAAGCGTTATATAAACATTCACAGTTATTATAAACAACTTGAGCGGTAAAATTTTTGAATCACTTTCTTTCACGCATTGCATAATTGACAAGTGTCTTTCCAAGCACGTTTTCCAAACACCATGTAAAAGTAGAAAGTCTGCTTATTCTGGCGATGTCTCGCAATGCAAAATGCGTTAAATATTTAATAAATTATGACAACTTGAAATTGAGTTACGAATTTTAATATCCCTAACTTTTAAGGAGTAGTTTATATTAATAACCTGCTGACCGAAACGAATAATCCTGTTTAAAGTTTTGCAGATGACAGTACCCTTGTCTCCCAATTTAGATCAGAAAAACCTTTACCAGCGACTGAGACTTATCACCGCAGACAGGAGCAGATTACAACAATTAATCAATACCTGGAGAAAGTTCAAACTTGGGGCGACAGAAATTTGGTCCGCTTCAATGCAGCAAAGACCCAAGTAGCCGCGTTTACCAAAAGGGGCAATACGGCGGGCCCTGACACCATTATGGCAGGATCGACCATTCCTTTATCCTCGTCAATCGGACTGCTGGGTGTCTCGGTCAACAGCAATATGTCCTGGCATGACCACATTGCTAACATCGCAAAATCAGCCTCCCAGAAGTTTGATG